>CAEFZY010055848.1:0-270694 GCA_903066815.1 Brachyrhaphis roseni | reverse complement strand
ACTGAATTTTTTTAACACTAAAAAAGTAAGCACTAAATATACAACATTCAAATTTCAGAGACATTTTTTATTCAAATCCTGATGGCACATATTTACTTCCATAGTTGTAGCTTTAAAAAAAACTTTGTATTGTATTTCTTTCCTGTGCCAGAGCCCCCTTCCTGTGGCGGTGCTGTGTCAAACACTGATGACCTCCCGCTTCCTGCAAGTCGCATGGAGACGGGCCTGCCACGAGCCCCGGGCCTCACCGCCGGCCCCTGAACAACCTCTGTGCCCCTACTCTTTATCTATCATCCATCCGTTTTGAAATTGTTCCTGACTTTTACTCTCAGCTTTCTCCTTTCAGTTTAGTAGTTTCATTACTTTCTATCATTCTTCACCTGTATATTCTCTTTATTGCTTTCCTCCCCTTTTTTTCTGTTTGCCACTTCTTGCCAGTAACAACCCCTTCTCCTTACCGCTTCCCTCTGTCCACACCTCTGTTCCCCTCTGCATCCCTTCTCTCTTTGTCTGTCTGTCCAGGTCAGAAGAGGGTCTGTCAGACATTTCCTGTGCAAGCTGCAGATCTAGACCACACCTTGTGAGGGGATTTCTGAAACTGCTGTCACCAACACCTCGTCTGTAAACTTGATGAAATACTACCTGCATTGAAAAAAAAAAAAAAAAAAAAACAGTACATACTCACATAGGGGCCATTGGAAAATTATGTTGACTTTTCTCTGCTGAACATGCAATGTATCCATGATAAAGAGAAAGTTGTGGTATAAAAATGTGATTATTTCACCTTCCCTGTGGATCAATGCAGCTCCCCCGAAGTCATTATGGATTACTGCTGAAAAACTGCATTTAAATTGATATTAAATTACAGAAGTCTAGACAACTAAGTGGGTGATCCGAAGGCAGTACGTTAAAATCGAGGGGAATCAAAGTAAATGGAGACAAATGATTATCCACCCATTATGTGGTGCCTACCTCCATTAGTCATCAGACAAGAGGAGGGGTACACCTTGGAAAACCTGCACACCATCCTTGGATGTTTTATTTTCAAATGCTTTTACAAATCAATTAAATATTTTTGGTCATTATTTTGTAAAACTGAGTTTTCATTTTGACATTAAAAGGATTTTTCTGAAAATGTTTCTGTCAATAAAAGCCACATTTTGTTGATCCTGATTGATTTGTTAAATCAATAAAAGGGTAAACCATTTGAGGGGGCAAATACTTTTTAATAGACACTGTGTTCCTTTGCTTGAACTCAGTCACTGTCATACGTGAGCGACTGTGTGTGAGAGTTGGCACGGTCCCACATGTTCCACAGGCCAGCGTGTCTTTGACTTGGCCTCACTTCTCCTTAGATCCGAGGTCACTGAAGTGTGTTTGTGCACACGTGCCGTCGGCAATAACATACCTTTGCTGTGAATCTGTGCACACTGCCCCTCTGGTCTTCTTCCAGTCCAGGTCAGAGGCAGGAAGAGCGCCGAGAGAAAGGGAGGAAGCAGAAGCCTCTTTCTCGCTGGCTGCAGGTACTGGCCCTGAGCTTTGACCTTTAACTTCAGCTTGAATCTTTCTGGCAAAACACAGCTCTACAATTACAACTCTAAATACCTGATGTTGCTATGGTTACAGAAAGTTTAATACGGGTCATGTGAGTAACAAGTAATAAGCAAGACACAAAAAAATTCATTAAATTCCAGAAATATAATTTAAATCTTTATTATCTGACAACAATGACAACTTGTTGCTTTTGTTCACTCATTACATTTACAGAAATGTTTAAGAAAGCTGCATGAACTGATTTATTTTGTTGTTATTTTGTTTTCCCAATCATCTGTTTTTCTTTCCTTCATCAAACTGACAAAGACGATGCGGTGCTGCTTTTAAAAAGGCTGTACAGAAATGAGTCCTGTCCAAATCCAACCACATCCACAGAAAAAGGTGCAAAAAGCTCACACCTGAGTGATTTAAACCTCCTGATATCATCATTATCATTACATGGATGCTCATAGATAGCCTCACTGGTTTTGGACAGAAACCATGACTTTGGAGGGTGATAGATTGTTTTTGTCTCCTGGTGCCGTTTCACCAGGTCCAGAAAAAAAACCTGCTGCCATGTTTGGCAGGCTCCAGTTTGCCTTCGATGGTCGGGTTGGGCTCAGGACGCGGTCTAGAGTGGTAGGGGTTCTCTGGGAGAGGCCGCGAGGTTGACACTTTGGTTACCTGTCAGAAAGCAAATGAAAAAAATATATATTCAAAGGTTTATTAGATGTTCATTGCAGAAGCAATCATGTCTTTATGAACATGTTACAATTATCACAGTATATCAAAGTAAAAAGAAATAAATAAAAAAAAGTATTAGATTCTGAATTCGGTCCCTGCTTAAAAACATTTAATTTGACTTTTTAATAGTTTATACAAACTCATTTTAAGAGTTTACAGTCTCCTCCCCATGACTGTCCTGCTGAAAAGAACACACCGAGATGAAGCAACTTTTGTTTCCAAATGAGACTGATTTGGAAACAAATCAGTAGTAAACTAGTTTATAAGCACACTAGTTTACTGAAACTAATAAAGTAATTCAGGTTTACTAGTAAATTAGCCTATTCAACTAATAAACTAAGCTGAACCGCCTCTGGAGTGAAGAATAAGAACTCAACTAAGACTAAATCTTATTCTTTCAAAAAGCTATTTTTTAGTTTGCAGGTTTAAAAAAGATTAAATTTCTAATATTTTTAGTAAAGATCATAAATATGTCTGATGATCTGATTTATTTGAGTGCAGGAGAAAACCTATTTTTGATATTTCAATTTTAACAAAGGGGGAGCATTTGCTCTAATACCTCCACTGTTCAGCCACTTATAGTTTAAAATTCAAAGTGATCATAGAATAACATAGCACTGACCCTTTTCACCTGCTACTTGCATTCCACTGGCTGAAGAGAAAAGTTTAAGATTTTTCTATGGTTTATAAGAAAAGCTAATTTGTTTGTTTAAAAATATTAACATGGTTTGGTAATCTACAAGCAGCTTTGTACTGTTTACTAAATGGCCTGGTGCAGGCTGGCTCCCAGTTACAGAGTCCAAATAATTAACCAGGAAAGTCAGTTTATACTCAGTAACCCTCTGTGCTACTCTATGAAGAGCAAAATAGAAAAAAAAGGTTTAACATATTGCAAAATTACCAAATGTACATAATAGAACAACATGTAGATGATGTTTATTAGATTTGTCATAAACCTCTACATCAAAATTTGAGTAAAACTTTATGTCAGGCACAACGCTTCTGTTAATTAAAAGCAATTAGATCATATAATACATTTTAGTAATACCACCAGATTTTGAAACAGTGTCAATTTTACTCAAGGTTATCAGATGATGAACATTTTGTGTTGGGATGTGTATAATCAACAAATAGAGTACCACAGTACGTTCCTCGGCTGTCTCACCTTAGATAGCTCTCCCAGGTCAGGTCTGACCCAGCCCAACTTATCAAGGACACAGCTGTCAAAAGCTTGCTGCTGTTTGCGGCAGTGACGTAGTTCTGCCAGGTTGGTGTAGTCCAAGCAGGTCCAGTACTCCGTGAAGGACTCAGCACAGTTTCCCTTGATTTGTCTGAGATGTATACAGACATGCAATTATATTTAAATCTACTGCTAAGTATGGCTCACAACTGTCAGCAAAGAAAAAAGTTGCTTTTTTCTGGTTTTCAGAAATGACTTTTATTACCGAGAAAACCACGAAAGCAACAAACAAGTAACTTATTGCTGTAAAACTGAAGACATTTCTAATTCAAAACTAGAAAAATAAATTGTTCAGAAATGTCCAATTAGGTCAGACCAATTTTATTGTTGTAGATACTGTCAAAATTACAGATTCTACAGACTTGGAAAAAGCTGACTCCCATATAAGATGACAAATAATAAGTACGGCACATGGAAAAAAAGACCCATAGTTGTATGGTTTCAACTTTAGGGAATACCTTTTACACAATGGAAACCAACTGTTGACATCAAAATGTGTCTCAGAAAACATGAAGTAAGCAAATGCTCAACCAAAATTTTGAAGTTGGTAAATTCACTTTTATAAAAACTATTTTTTTATATATCATTATCAAGGTGTAAAATGTCTTATCGCCATATGTACAGAAATGTGGAACTACTTTCAAATTTAAAGACAGCTGCTATATAAACAGCATTAAACTTTGCCCTTCTCAACAAGTCAATCTGCCACATTATAAAAAAAAGGCACCATATAAACTGTTTGAGGTTGAATTTCTAAAATATTTAATAAAATATGAACTTTACATCATCAATCCTCCCTCCATTCAACCTAAAATCTCACCAGCTTCTTCTCCAACACTAGTTTTTGTTACAAACCTCAACAGCCCATAATAAATTGCAAAGTCTAATTGCAGAACAAGACACAAAACCTGAAACTTTTTAAATCTTCAATCTACATAACAGCTTTGAAGTCCATAAAAACAACTATCTAGGACCAACATTTGCAACTTCAGACCACATTTTCTTCCCACATGTCCATCACTGAGTAAGAAACATACAAACTTTGACCACAAACCTCTTGTGACCAGAGTTTCATATGGACTCCTAAAGTTTGCACTCTGTTGGCTCCAGCATTCAGCCACATCTTTAATCACTCTCTGAGAATAGGACCTAGGATCCATTTTGCAGATAGCAAGCATGCAATTTTTAAATCTGAAAATGTAATTATTCTTCACAATCAACAGAGCGCTGAATTCTCTCAAATATAATAAGAATTCTCCTCTTAAAAGGCAATGAAAATTGTTACACACTTATTTTTTACCTTTAAATATGAACCATGAACTCAAGAAACCAGTTACTCAACTAATCTTTCTAAATGTCATCTTTCATAGATTTTGTGTAAATGTGCCAGGCACTGTTTGCATTCTTACGGATTAGGCATCAAAAACATAAAATGCTGAATAATTAAAGTTACCTGAAGAAGTTAAGAGCACATTCATTGACCTTCCTCCCTTCTTGTAAACACTTTCTTGGGTCTTTCTCCTCCCAGCGACAGAGCATAAACTCCTTATTGGGTTTGTCACACTGGGAGCCATAATGATGTGCAGCAGCCTTCAGAACTGCAGATGAGACGTTTACCTAAAGCAAAAAAAATGACAAAACATGGAGGGCTTAAGAAAAAAACAACCAATAAAAAAAGGTCAAAATAATTATTTTTTTAGCCCCTTCATGCAGCCTAAAATTTTTGCTCCTAAATGAAAGATGAATAAACAAAGATGTCGATTAAAGGCAGAGTTAGAATTTAGGGAATGTGCCATTTTAATCATTTCATCCTTATAATATTATTCAATTACATTCTTGATCAAGGAGAAAAGTTAATTTTAAGAAAAAGACAATGCAAAAAAAATATGCGATCTATGTTTTAAGAAAATAAACAGACAGACAGACAGACAGACAGACAGACAGACAGACAGATAGATCTTTATTGTCATTGTCACAAGAACAACGAAATCTATGTTCCCCACAATCAGCTCAAACGTTTTTTTCCCCCAGACATTTAACTAATAAAGCAGTGGATTAATCTGTCAACTATATGACCCCAGATATTTTTCTTCTTCACTAAAATAGTTACTGAATTAGTTGACATGTAAAACACATAGCAAATAAAACACCACCACTGTTTGTGTGTGCTTTAACGGGAAATGTAAAGTTAATGTGTTTAAGATGTTTTCGAATATGTTTTTCCCTCGCTCTCAGTTACTTCCTGAAAACATGAACGATTAAATTAAGATGTGCAGTGTATAGGTTTTATTTGCTTTCTTAGAATTTAAAGTGATACTGTTTTTTATCTCTTCATACATGCCTTTGTGTCTCTTCAAATGCCCTTACAGTGGATTACAAGAGTGTTCAGAGAAAAGTTCAATTTTCACTTTATTATACACCATCCATTGCAGCTAAGATATTTGTAGAAATAAACAACTATGAAAACTTCACAAATCCTACTGCAATCAAAGAATATTTGTCATATGTATTTTTATGAAGGTGGTACACAACTTTGTCTGTATCTGTATAAATGTATAAAACTTCCATTCTTAGCGAAGGCTCTAGTAAACTGCAAAAACACAGACAAAATAAAGACAAGACAGGCATATGCTAAAACAATGAAGTAAAAAACGTGCTCGCAATTGTTAAATAATTCCACACAAGATCTGTCATATTAATAAAAGTAACAGATTTGCTGCATAAATAATCGTTTTATAGATGTGAATACCACAAATATTGTCAAGTGTTCCGTAAATTAAACAACTACTGGAATAGAGAAAGCTTCCAGTTTATCTCAGTATTGACAATGACCTGAATGACCTAAATTTCAAGGACAGATTTTTAATTTTTTTTCTTGCCAAATCGAAGCCACCTGAATTGCAAATCCAATTAAACGAAGGACGTAAAGCAGTTGTTATGAAGTCATTGTTATCTAATAAAAAGCAGAATGTGAAATATGACTTGTTTGTCGTGTCGCAAACCAACGTTATCATCCTCTTAACGTAGTTTCTTCAGAAGGACATACAAACATTTTCGAGTTTTTACTGTGGACGTGCACACAGTCATTTCATTTATGCATAATTCATCTAGCAATCCTTGTAACTGACTTTCCCGGATTTGACTTCAATGGGACAGTCTTAGCAGCTAGCCGGTTAGCTTGCTAGTTAGCTACCATGCCTTTTTTTTAGTAACAGAAACCATTGCTTACCTCATCCACTTTCAGCTCCTGCAGAGTCGGTACTTCCAGTGTTGTCGGCATGTCCAACTGCTGGTTTTCTAATTCAGGCGACTAAAATCAAACACGGCCGAGAAAACCATTCAACGTCCTCCTCGCCAATTTCAGGGACGAGAACGACAAGGCCGCAGAGAGGAAGGTCAGCTTACGTCGTCGTCATCCTGATGACGCAGTCACGTACGAGCTACGTGAAAATCTTAAATGATGTAAAGAAATTATTTGAAAGGACTTATTTATAAAAAGTTAAAAACAAGTAATCTTTTTGCTTGGCATTTGTTTTATTTTTAGTCTTTTAAGCAGCTGGCTTAGCAAAGCGTAACCGTTACCACGTTGCCATAGTAACATTGCACAAACATTACCGTATCTTAATCTCTTTTCTTCGTAGTTGTGTTTGAGTACATGCGAAAATTACAGCTAGTAACCTTTCTGTCTGGTATTTTTATTGTTCTAAATTAAAGGGTTTTTTTTCACTTAGTCTTTTTCTGTATTTTGGTGTTTCCAGAAAACACAAAACAGTTTAAGCAATGGAGCTGATTGGAAACAGATACAAAGGAAATATAAAAAATGGGAGGTAAGTATATTTAAAAACAATTTTTTAAAAATTGTATTAATATTGGGCCATAGTAAGTTAGCAGTCGATAAGAAGTTGATAATGTATTTTTTACTTATTTATTTATTTATTTATTACCATAGGATGGAAGGTTATGGAGAATATACCTTTCCCACGGATACTAAGTATGTGGGAGAGATAAAAGACGGGAAGTTTCATGGCAAAGGCGTGCTGCACTTTACAAATGGAAGTAAATATGAAGCCACCTGGGAGGAAGGCATAGCTATAGATGTGAGTTTTTGTGTGTTTCTTGTTGTAATTTTGGATTGCATCCATTCACATACATGACTGTGTTTCGCATTGGTTATAGTTAAAGCTACATCTGTTCCCTTTTAGCAATCACTCACCATTATTGTTGGGGTAATTATGTTGCTCCCATTATTTCCAAGTATCATGCTTTGTTCTTCCCTGCTCTGATATGGTCTTTCATGAGCTTTGCAAGTAAAGTGATCATTCCATTTTTGTATTTTTTTTTATATCATTGCTGCAGTTGTGCTCCATTTTAATGTTGGCAGCTCTGAACCATGGTAAATCTTGGCTCATGGTACCTTCCACCTGCATTCAGTGCTAGCCTGACCTAGCTCTTTTCAAAGAGTCTTTAGAAAACCTGATGCAGTACTAAGAAGATTTACATTCACAAGGGTCTTATTTTTTCTTTATGTGTAATCTTTTTTAATATTATAATTCAAAACTTAAAATTTGAAATATTAGCTATTTCCTCTATTTAAGATTATAAAAAGTATTACTTGATTCTGTGTTTCCAAAGCATAAACTATTGTGACTTTGTACCCTTGATCTTTTTCACATCCTATCATGTTATATCCCCATGCATTGACGCTCACAGCTCATTTGGGAAAAGCTATTATTCACTCTGCATATCTGACCTTTATGAAACAGTTGCGAGAAAAAAATCCCAATACTGACCAAAAGCCATGCCCCAACAACAATTTTCCTCAAACGGTATAGGAGACACGGCAAACATGTACATGTGCTCTGATCAGTTGAAACTTAACATTAATTTTCTTTAGTTTTTTGCCAAACTGAAAGTGCCCTAAAATATTTGTAGCTGTAATTGCATCATAGTGTGATTGTTTAAGGAATCTTCTCAGGGTTGCAGAACAAATTCTGCACAACACCCTTTTCAGATTTGGTTTTGGCAAAAAATAATAATAATTTTCACTTCCCTGGTGTTGGTCTATCACACAAAATTCAATTAAGATACAGTTAAGTTTGTGTTTAATACTTTTGCAAAACATGAGACAATTATTATTCTGCTTACATTGTTGGTTTTGCACAAATAAAAGGTTTGAGATATCCATCTCAGAGAGGCCTGTCTGAATAAAGACAATAGGGGGAAATATAAATTCTTTTGTCATTTGAAAACCTCAGCATCTACTTATCTCTCCAGAAACCATGTCTGAGGTATGCAGGATAACCCCTTAGACCTCATATGCAACAGTTTGTGCTGTAACTATTTTCTAGGAAATAAGTATTCACATGGGAAATGCTCAACAACACTCAGCATTATCTTGACTGGTGTAGGTTTCTTTCTGCCTTTCATCTTTTAAAATATCATAATTTACTTCTTGTTTGTTTTCAACTGTAAAAGAAAGCATACAGTTATACCAAAAATCTGTGCATTTTATCAAAAAAGGTGAAGTAGCAACACCAAAATTATTAATGAGGGACAAAATTCTGATTCATGTTTTCGATGTTTTCTTCCCTAAGGGGACATTTATCTTCCCTGATGGTCTGGAGTACCGGGAGAAGGACTGGGACTACTGTGATGGTTATGACAGGCGTTTCTACACTGAAAGATGCTATGGATTCATACCACCAGGTTGGAATTTATGTATTTGCTCTGATTCCATTTTTTCTCTGTTCAGTTTTCTTACTAACACACACACATCATTTAGTTTAAAAACAAAAGAAGTCACATAGTAGCAAAGTGAAAGAATAGTAATGTGACAGCAAGATAATTGGCAGGTTTAAAGGCTTGAATCAAAATTAGCAAAGAAATCCAACAAATTACAAAACAAATAGAGAAAATAGGCAATTAAAATGTATTCAAATGCTACTTTTGATTTTAAAGAGTGATAGACTACATATAAAAAAGCTGTAATATTTTCATTTAGATTTTTAAAACCATACGCAGCACATCATTTGGATCATATAAATAGGAGATTAAATTGAAATTTTGGCTCTTGAGGTGAATTGTTTTCCAATTTTTGGGAATGGGTGTGCCACATTTTTATTATTTTTTGTTTTATTAAATCCAGATGCTTTAATAGTGCTTGCAAGGCCAGGACTGGGAAGTACCAAATACCACTTAATGTGATCTTGCTGGAAAAGAATGAATACTTTAGCTGAAACTGTGAAAACTAGACATTAGAGTTGCACAAGACAACATGATTTTTCCTGCTCCTTTCTCTTTTTTTTTCCCCCCTTCATAGCTATGTCCTCACAACTTTTTGTGAGCTTTAGCATCTCAGCCACAAAAATATCTGTTCTGGGCATCAAGGACCAAATATACTACTGGCATGCACTCTAGAATTTATTGTGATGTTGCAATAACAAAACTGCTTCGATGTACTTTGTAACTTTACATGTACATGCCTCAAAAACCATACATCTGTGATTTACAGTTTCTGTTTGCAAGAAATAGCTGTCTAAGAATCCAAATATTCATTGTCAGTCTCTTATTTTTATGGAATAATTTAACTATACTTGTCATTTCAGATGAGAAAAACTCAAAATCATCTGTGTTTGACCATTGAAAAAACATTATTTGCAATTATTTGGGCAATCTACTTGCAGTCTTTGATGGAGTGACCCTCCTATTAATTGTAGGATATTCCACCATCTGTTTTTGTTATTAACAATAACTGCTTTAAAAGTTGGGGACTTTTCCATCTCTTACATGGAAAAAGAATCAGGTGGAACACATTAGAAAAAACTGAGTAATCAACCAGGAGTCACCTTGGTGTTGTGCAATAGCATCAAATATTATTTTGCCCTTCAAGTTAACATTATGATTATGGAAAAAGAAAAGAAAAAAATCTTTAATGCTCTAATGCCAAGCTTTCTGTTTACACAGGAGAAACTCAGCTGACTAATATACACCCACCACCACTTATCCCTGATGGCTGCTACGATTGTGCAGATGGTTTCTATGACCCAAAAATCAGAGTCATCACTTCCTACTCTGGCGAATTCCTCAGAAATGCAGGTAAAACAAACATTTGGTTCATGAAAATAAAATATGTTATTTAACCACTTTTGTAGCCTTCTCAAAGACAATCCTCACAAATTAATGTCTTCACTATTATAATGCAGTCACATATCACAGTGAATTACATGTTGTGAACAAAAGAGCCTATAGTAGTTGTTTAACTGCACTTTTACTTTAAAGTAAACTGAGCTCACGTCTTTCAGTTTATGCATTTTTCTTCTACTAACCTTTTGCCAAATTGGCTCGGTCTGAGTGAGGAACATCCAAGCATGGAGGGGTGTGGTGCCAAAGTAAATTAGAAAGATGAAAGTCAAGAGCAAACACAAATTTCCATTTCAAATTATGTACACAGACGTTTTTTGTTCGGTGAAGCATCTTTCACCGATATACTGGTGCATGTTAAATCTTTTTACTAAGTGACCTAGTAAAGAAATACCATTACAACAGTAACAGTGCTACTGTTCATTCAACACTTATGTTTTAACTTGAACATGTTTCAGTTCTTTATTTGTGCAAAACAAATAATCCTTCTAAAGTAGGATCAATATGGCTTTGCAGTACTCTTTAGAGCATAGTCTTCTATTCATTTTCCAGTTGTCTGGAAAAAAATGTTGAGTGGAGCAGTTGGTGGGACTATTGCCTTGAAACAAATTAAGTCTTGGGTTCAAATTTTAGTCCGTGATCTTTCTGCATGGAGTTTGCATTTTCGCTCTATGCATGTGTGGGTTCTCTGTGAGCTTCCAGCTTCCTTAGTCCTTAATTAATCTGCCTAAGTTGTCTTTGGTAGTGAGTGGGTGTGTGTATGTTACGCTGTGAGGGACTGGCGACCAGGGTACACCCTAAATATCCTCTACTGTCCACAATCCTGCAAAGGAAAAGCAGATATAGATGATGGAAAAGGTAATGTCTCTTTTCTAAATTGTATTTATATGTGAAGGATGCAAATAGAATTTAAAGTCAATTCACTTAATTCCATCCTAAAAAGTGGAATGAATAAATAAAATACTTCAGATGTTTGATTATTTTATCTTTTCAACATAATTTTACATAAAATTAAAATAAAATTATATTCAAAGTAAAATATTTTACTTCTGAATAGTGGTGGTAGAGGAGCAGGTGTTGCCTGAAAGACCTGAGGGTATAAACCAAGATGAAAGCTTGGAGAGAGAGGTCCGGCTGTGTAGTTCTGGTTCTAAAAGGAACAACCAATAGGATTAGATAAAGAATATTGAATAAAAAGTGGCAACACAGACAATATTTCCTGATAAGTAGATTTTATGCCTAACTAAAGCTACAGTTGTTTCATAAATGTGGTTTGAGTAGAAAATTTTTTCTTTGCCTATATTCTAAAAGTTTCCTTGGTCTAGGAATATTCACAATGAACTTGTGGAGTGCAGTCAAATGAGACCCTGCATTATCTGATTTGAAATTTCTGAGTAATGTCATCTGACAGGTATCCTTTTACAGGCTTTTTTTGTCCAAAAAGAAACATTGGATGCACATTTCATGACTGAATCAATGCCCAGAATTTAAAGTAAATGCAGTCTGTCAGGTGCCCAGAGAAATATTCTCTAATTCTGTCATCCTCTGTTCATCAAGTCTCCTTGACTTGTTGTGACAGAAAATGATAGCGTTGCTCACCTCAGGACCTTACAGGAGATGCTGAGGAATTGTCTGGGGAGACTAATCATTTCAGCACTTTGATCCAGAAAGCAACAAGCTTACTTGGCACAGGAGGGAAACATGAAGGACAAGCAAAACCACAGCCACTGAGGAGCATTTGAGAAAAAGCATGGAAGGAAAAGCACTGGTCCACAGCACCACTTGTTCTGGGTCGTTGTCTGCTGTCCAATACCTCTGCAATACAACTTTTTGAAGCACCTATATCAGAATAGGGAGACATTTAAAACCTGCTTGGCAATGAGCTCTGAGGATCCTGTGTTCCTCAGATCCTTTCATTCTCCACTTAGGTAGATAATGAAAGGATCTTGGAGAAAAATGACTAGAAATTACTAAATGCAAAAAAAAATTACTGATCAGGAAAATCACACAGGAAAATCAGAACTAAAGAACAAATTGTATACAGTCTATAACACCAAATATGACAAATAAAACTAAAGTTCCGCACATGTCAATATAATAGTTTTTATGTACACATTCCTCCACTTGAGCTTTGGACCTCTGCAGTTCTTCCAGAGTACTATGAGCCTTCTGGTTGTTTCTCTGTTAAGCAATTTCTTTCCCTGATTTGCCAGCTTTAGCAAACAGCCATGCCTTTTGGAAGATGGACACTGTATGAGTTATTGAAAGCTTAGGATGTAGTTTTCTAACCTAAGCCTACTTAAAGGTTTTTTACAACCTTATTCTTGACCTGAAACCTCAAAGAACAACCATATTTATACTGATATTACATCAGAAAATCAGCAATTGGTTGTACCAGATTTAATTTAGGGGCATCTTATTAAGGGGGCTGATTCTGCCAAATTTGTATTCATCAAAAATGTGAAAAAAAAAAATAAAAATCCACTTCACAATTATGTTTGTGTTTGTCTATTACATAACATCCCATTTAAAAAAAAACATTGAAGTTTTTGATTGTAATGGGGCACAATTTGAAAAAGTACAGTGATTATAAACACTTACATTGCCTTTTGAGGCTTTTATGTCTCTTAACTGGATCTTTGTTGAACAGCACCAAGTATTTAAAGACTGAAATTGTTATATCTCATTTTCAAGAATGGCAAAGATTAACCAAAATGTCAGGGTTCTCATCTCTATCAGATTGAGCCTGCATTTGAGATTTACTGTTTGCCCAGAATAACGAAAATAGGTATTCAGATAGAAATCCTGAAAGAAATGTATGAGTGACTCACCTAAATGTTTTTTTAAGCAGGGTTTGTATTCAGATGAGCTATTTGCAATGTTAAACAGAAGTTCCATAAGCGCTCAGATCTCGTTTTCATACATGTAAAGGCAGAAGATAAAATCTAGATCAATATCAGATGCTTAAGATTGTAAAAATGTGCTTTTTATATTTCTTCCTGATGCAAGTTCTTCTTTACTATTTTAACTCTGGCAGTGATGAACAGAAAAATGAGATAAGAGGGGAAAGGGCAACAGAAAGACAATATGGGAAAAAATGTGTACCAAAGACTGAAGACATGAGAAACAGAGTACCTTTGAACAATACTCACTCTTGATTTAAATAGAGGAAAAACAGGAACTGTGGAATTGATGTCTGCCTGTTTTCGGTCGTGGTCGTGTTCGTGCCCTCTGAGGGATGTGCTCTATATGTGGCGGCTGATGACAAATACTATTTATGCCGATGTATTCTCTCCCTTTTGTCTTGATATACAACTCTTGAAAGGAATGCTTCTGTATCCTGTAAGGATTTATTTTTCAACCCTGGGAGGTGAAGGCATATTTGTCAGGGTGGGTGTGAAGACTGAATTTATTGCCCAGCGGCTTCCGCCCAGGATGAGGACTGCAAAGATGATGGGACACAGAGAAGACCCGCCCTCCCTGTGGGGGCGCTTACTGTGGCAAGAAAGAGGAAGGAGATCCCCATGCAGCTGTGGATGTGAGGCGATGGAAAACTCTGCCAGTGAAGACAAACATTAGAAAATGTTGCATAGATAAAGCTTCTTTTTACCTGCATTCTGCGCTGTTAGCTTGGACAGATGTAACTAGGAAGCATGAGCCATATTTGATTTACTGACCTCCTTGGTTACTAATGTTAACATGGATAAACAAGCCATTCTGGAAAGGTGCCAAGCTGCAAAACAATAGGATCTGTGGCTAATATCTCCCAAGTGGTTACAGATTCTTTTGGAGGACCACTGAAGCAATTTTTGAATAGCATCTTGCAGGACAAGAATGTGAAAATCTACAGGAAATTGTAGTAGTGAGAGGACACAAATAGTTCACTGGGCTTAAGAAGTAAGTTCAAACATATATCTCAGTCTTGTGTGTCCTTATTTTCAGCAGAGTGTCTTGGTGAATCTAAAGACGTTTTTTCCAATACTGTATGTATTTTTATTCTTAAAATAAGATTTAGACACCAAATGAAAAATGTGTTCATTGGTTTTGAAAACAGAGGAAGAAAAAAAATGGCACAGATATGGAAGTAGCCAAAACATCAACTTAACGTTGCCGAGGGTGGGTGGGGGAGAACATAACGAGGGAAACACGTACAACCCAGCGGGAAGCATGGCGGCGTAATGAATTCCTGCCGTAAAGGCAGGGAGGAGGAGAATAACAGCCACAATGACTCAAAATAGCATTAGTACTTGTAAGAGCTGAGAGTCAGGACAGATGAGGAGATGCACGTATGAGCCACAGCAGCAAAAAGATCTGCTGACTAAAGAGTCCTGCATGGTCAGACCAACAGGCCGAAATGTGTTTTCATTGCCACAGAAATCGTCATTTTGGTTTCAACCCCCTTAAATCAAATGTCCTTAACCCGATTAGCCTCAATGTTAACAATTTAGGCATTTTTATTTAAAAAAAAAATGCATCCAGAAATACACAAACCATAAAAATCTAAAGCATGTATGAAGAATATATACATTATCTAAATCTGGAATACAACTCGCACAGTGAACAAAATGAATATTTCAAATAAATTAAAAATGTCAGTTTTATTTAATTTCAAGGAGACTTCTAGGGACATTTAATTGTATTTAAATTTATTGCTGCTGATTAGAGTTGTTGTTTAACTTTGGAGATGTAATATGAGCGATTTGTGTAATTAAAAAGATTGAGAAAAAATACAAAGGTCACATCTGCACAATCAAACCTCCAGCATCATCTGATTGAACACTTTGAGTTATTTTGAAAACAAACACCCTCCCGGTCAGTTTTTACTGTATACCCGCTCAGCAGAATGGCCCGCGTGTTGCCATATGATTTGGTCTTACTTTCCTGTTGCTGGAATGACTGCTTCCATCTGAAACTGTGGATAGAAAACATTCCTCTGCCAAGGAAAACACCTCCAGTGACCGAACCGTGGCCTGCTCCCTTTGTCCCCGTCCAGTCGAGGTGTTTCACAGACAGATAAAATCAGCCTGGGCTCTGGGGAGTGGAACTGAAAATTCTTTGGAAATTCTCCCTTTTCAAACATCTTTCAGACTTTCACCCTAAAACTAGAATTATAGCTTAATCCTCTGATCTTTGACTGATGAATTAATGTTTTTTTTTGTTTTTTGTTTTTTTAAGTTTTAATCTGATATGAAAGCCACAGGCTGATTTGCTGACAGTTTCTGGGAGACGCTTGACTTATGTGAGCATATTTGAAGGTTTGTTTTGGCGTTTTCATATTGTGTGATTTCACTGTAGTGCCTCTCCAAACTGTGCATGCAGGATAATAGCACATAATGATCTTAAACTCAGCCTCTGGTAACTGTCACAGGAGCAGTCTAAACTTTCCTATTTCTGCCTCAGTTTCACTTTAACGTCCCGAAGAAAACAGATTTTTTAATTGAGCCAGGGTGGGTGTAACTCTTTGTGTACATGTGCAAGTGTTAAATCACAGCGATCAGGCTGGAAGGAAACACTTTTCCCTCAGAGTGTGTTTTGAGGGTTAAGATAAACAGACTTTAACAAGGTGCCATTATCGCTTCCACACTCACTCCTGTGTGCCTTGTATGAAGATCATCCATGTTTGTTGTCAGTCCAGATCGGTATCCACAACAAAAACTGCTGAATGGGAGTAAAATAAGAGAGTAAATCTTTTTGACAAATACACAAGAAGTGTATTTTATTTTTAAGGTCTGGATTAATATGAAAAAATATTTATATTTCCACACTTTTCACATTTGTTCTAATCTTCTTTCAGTCCTTATATCATTTTATCTATTCATCCATTTATTCATCAATCTGTTTCCTCTTCCATTCTTCCTTTCTTTTGTCCATCAATTTTTTCATTCTTCTATCTGTTTTTCAAAAGTAAATATTGAAAAATCAGCTGTAAAGTCTTCTAAACCTTTATAGATGCAGCAATCAAATATTTCCACTCTGTTTTTGATTTGCGAGTTTTGTGTGGGTGGGTTTTGTGGTTCTGATCTGCCAATTTCCATGTTGACCCAGTATGATTTACTTGCCTAATGATTGTTATGTAGTGCATAAAAGTTCATGCTGTTGGCTGACACTTGAGCTGAAAATGGTGGGAGTTCTCAGTTTTGATATACTAAATCGATTGAGGGGAAAAATAAGATAATTTATTATGCACAAATCACCAATCAGAGCCAATAAAAATAAACATTGGCTGATTCCAATCACTGGCTAAGCATTTGGTACAAAATGCTTATTATTTAAAAATAATAAAAAATGTACCATAGCCCTGAATATGATATTAGCTATAGCTAAAATCTGAATATTTTTAAGTTCATGGACTGGAAATGTTATGCTTTAATACAGTGCATGCAAAGCCTAAAATATACCAGCCACCTGTGCCCTCATTTAACTTAAACTGCCAATTACATGTGACTTAAATCCTCAGATAAACGCTGCTATACAATCTGAAGAGGGCAGAATTACAGCAAATATAAAAAATGTCTCAATCTAATCATCATTAAGCCGCGGGCTGTGACTAATTGAGGTCAGTCTCATGGAAACACGGATATTGCCTTCAGTAATTACCTGTCCCATTTTCAACTACGTCACAAAGACGGCGCAAATGTTTGCTGTGGCAGCTGTCGCGTGGCCGATAGAGGGTCCAATTGCCCTCGCGATCGGCGCAGGTAGAAAGGAGAGCCGGGCTGTTATGCCCTTGAAGTGGCTGGTGGCGACCACGCCCACCACTGCCAATTACACACAATCAGCGCGCGAGCCGCAGACCTGCACCTCTGCATCTACAATAGGGGCCCCGCGCGCTGCGTGGACCCTCGGGGTGAGGCCCGCGAGCGGCTCAAGTGCGTGCAGCTGCGCGCGCTCCAGAAAAAGCTCACTTCCCCTGCAATTAGCTTCTCGTTTCAGCATCTATCAAGGAGAAACTGGTTTATTATCGGCTCCTCTGGCGGTCGTTTGGTTTGTAAAAAAAAAAAGAAAAAGATTGACGTCCATTTTTGGTGGGTTATTATTTGTTGGTGTCTGAAGTGGCACTAAGAAGTTATTTTCCTCTAATTGTTAGGCTTATCTTGCTTTGACAAATTTATCCAAGATTTGAATGGCACTTCAGTTCTGCAGTCTAGCGCACAAAACGACCTGCAGTTTAAATATGCAAGCTACTGATTGTTACACTTAAAACGAGCTCAACAAAATGAGCTCAGCCTCTTCTTACTGTGCACCATTTATACCAGAATAAGAAGACAGTTCATTTTTGTTGTTTTGTTTATTATGATTGTTGATTGTCTTCAAAATCAGGAGAAGTCTGGAATTTGCTTTCAGAAAAAAAATAAAATGAGTGAAAAAATGTTTTATATTTTTTTTCTTCTTTCATTTTCTGAAAGACAAAAAGCTGGTGATGCTTAATCAGTGCAGGGGATTTTCACATTGATTTATGTGATATTGGCGATCCTTATATTTAATTTGTCTCATCACAATCTGATTTTAATATTTTGTCATGCATAACTAGGTTTTCGATCCAATAATAAAACACACATTACCAAAAATAAATAAAATTAAAGGCCATTTCACTACATTTGGGATGAACTAAACTAGTGTTCTTTTCTACAATACTAAGGAAACCACTAAATATCCTATTTTTATTTAATTTTTGTGAAGAAAATAACCACGTACCAAAGTTCACAAACTGTGTTTATTTTGGTCTAGAATACCCCATTGCTTATTTGGAATGCCCAAGAGTTACAGATTTTGAACTAGAACTGGTGTAAATTAGTCCAGATGCCCCAAACGTTGTGTAACCAGCCTGTAACAGACTCCAAAAGCCAATTCCAGCATTGTTTTGTTTTAATATTTGTGTTACTCAAAGACGATAAGATACTATTTAAGCAAGTTCATCATTGATTTTTTTTTGTACTCAAATATCCAAAATGTTATAAAACAGCTGAAAAAATAGATTTGGTCCTGAAAAGGGTTATTATGAAAAATATTTTATCACTCTGGAAGCAACATGTAATAGATTTTACTATTGTTTGTTTCTGATATTAATAATAATTTATTTCCATCTAACCCTTTCCACAGATGACAATGAACATGAGTGGATAGTGAGCACATGTCGCAGGGCTTGGGATGTGCCTTTAACTGATATTCCTCTACAAACCTCTCACAACCAGATCTGAGGAGAACAGCAAGATTGTCGTAATAGTGTTTTAAATTGTGCGATTTCATATAAACTGAGCTGTGAGGTTTTTCTTCTTTCTTTATTGTACTCAAGGCATAGCTGAATAAATGAAAAGAATTTGAATCAAAGTTGTTTTTTCTTTGAGATGTTTTTTAATCAGCAAAAAGCTCTCTTTCCTTCTCAACACCAATTCTCTTTCCACCTGCAGGATTGTGTGTTTCAGTACTAATGTACTTTTACGCTTATGAAATCAGTTCACTTACAAGTTAAACACTTTAGTTTTTGCAGCAACTGAAATTCATTATTTGTTCCTATTGAACAAACTCTTCAAGGCCTAAGCAAGCACTAAAGCCAAAATTTATTTTCTAAAAGATTCATTCCACACTTTTATTCTCTAGAAATGCAGTTAGAAGTTAGAATAAAATGGTTATAGACTTTAATCAAGACAATTAATAAAAACTTCAGATATTAGCAGAATTATTTGGTCAGTTTTGTTGCTATGCAATCATAAGCAGGCAGCACTTATTTGCATAATTTCCACTAGTTATGTAGGACCTGTCACTTAGCTATCTTTTAATTATAATTTTAAAATGCATTTTTAATGCAGTTTCAGATGCCGTTTTCCTGCTTTCTGCCCATCCCACATTAACAGGAACAAAAACAACAAGGAGTCCAGTAATAATGTGAGACACAAACATCATCCTTCACCCAAAGAACTAAACATGCACAGAGCAATCAGCACACAAAAAACCATAGAAGTTGATCCAGTAAACAATTAGATTTTGTTTGTTTAAATAGATGCTTCAATTTCACTCAAGACTAATTTAGCTATCAGGCTAACTTTTTGTGCCGCTCCGTTGGTTTGATAATGTTTTAATAAGATAATGTTCATCTATGTATTGTCACAAATGATCTTTTAAAAAAAAACACACCCAAACCAAACTATCACATTCTGATTTATTGCATTTTATTACACAAAACATTTATGATGCACAGTCTCTCAAATAAACCCTTTGTTTTATTTCTTTTTCTCTTTTTTCTTGTTAATATTTCTTGACTTAACAAAACAATGTCGGAAAGTGGGAAAAAGTGCTTTTTACAGGGATTTTTATCATGTCAATAAATACAAAGTCTTTGAGGTGTCGTTGGATTCTGTCTCAACACAACGGCCATGGCACTAAGATACAAACACACACTCACTCTCCCCACCCATGAAACACACGTGCACACTTCTCACTATGTACAAACCCACTTGGTTTAATTGGGTCGATATTGTACCAAAGTTCTCAGATTTCCTTATGGTATAAAAAAAAAACAACACACACACGCATACACAAAGAGGCAAATCAAGCAACCTTCTAAATATAAATTACTGAAAATACAAACGTGACTTTCTTCAGGAATGGTTTGAGTAGATGTTAAAATTAGATTTTCTCTTTATTAGAAGCATTGTAAAAAAAAAAAAAAAAAAAAAAAGTAGTACAGATGCCAAAGCCTTTATTCAATAATAATAAAAAAAAACATCCAATTTTATGCCTTTTGATTTTAATTTGAGAGAAATGTGTGAGTGTAATCTGGAGGGGTGTTTTATAAATATTTAATACCATTTTAAATGATTTACCATCTTTAGTTTTGAATTTACTAACGATGAAGCTTTGTTTTAATGAATAAGGCACATCTTGTTTTATTTGTTTTTTTATACCAACATTTTAATTGTAAAGCTGTTAAGCTACAGTGTTTTTTTTGTTGTTGTTCTGTTTTGTTTTCTACAATATCATTAAGTAAATAGTTATTTCAAATGCAAACAGTATATTGTTTACATTGAACTTTCCTTCATGGTTGCTTTGAGACAAAAAAAAGGGGAGGAGTCTTACCTCTAATGTGTGAGCCCTTCCCAACGGGCCACAGTGACATTTTAATTTAATCTTCAACAATCTGACAACCTTCGAGAAGCTGCAGTCCTGCTTCTTTTATCAATTACATCCATTTAAAATTCCCCAAGTTTGAAGGTGGGTGAACAATGCTGTACATGAGAATCAGGGTGGGTCCGTCAGTGGGTGTAAAACACAGATTGAGAGTTTCTGCTGATAATAAATGCTGGAAGGTGATTGATTTGACACACTGGCCACAGGCTGAATGTTCCCATCCACTGAAAAGAAGAGAAGACGACGGAAGATCTGCCTCCTTCTCTTTCCGTCCATGATTGGAAGATTAGTCTTTTCTCCACGACTCTTGCACGATCTTCGAGTGAGGTCAGGCGGCTTCACCGACGGCAGATCCAGAGTAAAGATCCAGAGGTCAGAGGTCACGTGGAGAGCTAGCGGCTGAGGGGGAGCTGGGGCAGCGACATGGCCTGGTGAGGGAGGCTCTGAGAGGTCAGGACGGAAAACGGATGACCTGGAAAACATGTATTTAAAAAAAGAGACACAAATGAATATCTTGTCTTTGATGAAGCTTCAAAAACACTGTAGGGCTGAAAAAAAAAAAAAAAAGTAAACTCACTATCAATGTACCCGTGAAGAGCTACCATGCGCGCGCGTTCAGGGCTGCCGAAAGGGGAGTAATGCAGCTCATCGGGCAGCGACGAGGGTATCCTGGACTGAGGGTGACCCTGCGGAGCGCCGCTGTGCTGGGGAGTGTGCTTTTTATGTCGCGCTCTGCAGTTTTGAAACCACACCTATGAAGACACAAACATCATGTAGCTATGCTTTTTTCCTTCACCGCTTTATGCTGATGTAAAAATAAAATAAAATAAAACAAAAAAAACACCTTAATTGTTCAATATATCTGCTTTGATCAAGACAAAGAATTGTGGAACTGAGTTATTTGAGTTTGCATGCAGATGAGTAGATTGTGAATATGTGTGACCTTTCTGACCTGTATAACTCTTCTGCTCAGGCCCGTCATGTCTGCCAGTTTCTGTAGCGTTTGGGCGTCTGGATTGTTGTCCTGAGCAAACTGCGCCTGCATGATCTTCATATGTTGACAACATATTAATAGAGATAAAAGTTTCTAAGACACTCATTGAAGGGAGAGTCTCACCTGTAGCTGCTCTGCAGTGAATGACGTTCGTGCTCTTTTGGCCGGTTTAGGCTGACTGTCCTGTTCTGTCGGGACTGCACCCTCTAATGTAATACCATTACCTGAAAAACACACCGAATTATCAGATATAGATCCAGTCCATATTTGCAGCTAAGAGGTATCACACATTTTGTTTATTGTCAGCATCTTCTACACCACGTCCAACAGATTCATATTTTACATTTTAATACGTTGTGTTGCACCATGCTTTCCAAATATTGGGATAAAGGTTTAATGTTTACACAAACAAAAAAAAAGATTTCAAACTTTCAGATGACTTACAGAAAATTGGCAAAGGTTTTGACAAGCATTAAGAAGATTTATAGCATATATCAACACTGTTAAAAACATTTTAACCCAAAAATAAGTCAGGTTATCTATTAAAACTCATCAGTTGCATTTAACTGCAAAGTATTTTGCTAAATTTTGAGTTATGGTCCTAAAATAGTTTCAAATTAACTTCAAACAGCTGCCAGTGATAAAATAGGCAAAACAAAGGACATTTTTAGAGCGTGTGCTTTCATTTGTCATGTTAAGTGCATTTATGTTATCTTCTAATTTTAGTGCTAGAACTTATGTGAAAGATAAACTCAAAGAAGTGCATTATGTTTGTTTGTTTGTTTGTTTTTTTTACAGAAAATTTAATCTGAAAAGTGTGTTGTGCATTTCCACTCAGCCCTCCCAAGTCAGTAATTGTAAAACTCATCTTTACAATTACAACAGCAGGTATTCTGGGGTGTATCGCTACACCAGCTTCGCAAACCTAGAAATAAAACCTTTTCCCTTTCTTCTTTGCAAAGCAGCTTAAACCCGGTCAGATTAGATTAAGAGCTTCTGTGAACATTAATTTTTAAGTCCTGCTCCACATTCTCAACTGAATTTGGGTGTAGACCAATATGTGACTATGTTTTTACCTAATGCATAATAATGCAGCTGCGGCTGTATTTTCGGAGTGGTTGTCCTCCTAAAAATATGAACTTCTACCATAGTCTCAAGTCTTTTACAACATATTACAGCTTTTCTTCCAGAATTACACTGTATTTAGCTTCTTCTAAATGCTAACAAGAAACTCTGACCAGCTTCCTGGGTCTCTGCTGAAGAAAATGATCTCCACACCCACAGTGTTTTGAATGTAGCTCAAAAGATTTTGACTGATGGCAATGAGTGCTTGCTGTGTGTCCTACTGTAAGGGGCATCTTTTGCCTGTCTGTTAACACTTCTTGCCATTCTTTCGTATTGGCTAGATTTGTGGATCAAGTTGTCCTAAATAATCGTGTGAGCCACAAGAAACTATGTGCTTGCAGCATACAGAAAATGCCTAAAGGCACAGGGAAACATCTTTGCCCCTCACCACTCTCAGCCGCCCGCTTGAGGTTCTCCACCATGGTGTCGTAGTGGATCCGACACAAAACCTTCTCCTCCACCAAGCCGAACTCCTCTCCCGTAGACAGCTGCCTCTTACACGAGTAGCACGCAAAGCAGGCCAAGTGGTATGCGTTCCCCCTCGCACGACGCACCCAGTCGCTGGCATATATCTGCCGCCCACAGCGGGCACACTTGGTACCAAACCTACTGTGAAGGAGAGAAGAGGAGAACAGCATGGGGCGGAGAGAGAGAAATGAGGGCAGTGTTCACTCGAAAACAAATCCTAAAAATGAAACATGCACAATTATGTCCTTTTCTTTCAGAACATTTTTTACCAAGATGAAGTATGCGTGTACATGTCTGTGTGTGCTTTTAAACTTGTGGCATTTTCCGAAGCCTTTGAGGGAAGAAACCTTGGAGGAGGATGAAGCTTTTAGAAAAAAAATCCTGCAAGCTGAGCCTTGAATACAAACAAACCAACACCTGCAATTTCCTGGTTGATCCATGAAGGCCCTGACACACACACACACACGTGCGCACGCACACGCACCCCAACGCACGCACGCACAAGTAAACACACATCCTAAATTAGACAGAGGAGCAGGGGGTTGTGCACATTGGAGTAGGAGGAAAGACGATGACTTCATTCCAGGTCACAACACTGTAACTGATAGTAACAGTGAGCTCGTCTGTGTGTTAGTTACTGTTGCGGGTGGGCGGTTTGTGGAGTTGATGAGCATGGGGGGAGACAGTGGGTGAGAAATGAATATCCGAAGAGGCACTGCAAGAGAAAGGGGATAGCTGTAGTTGAGGAAGTGGATGTTAAGTTGTTAGATCAACAAATCCTGCAGAAAAAAAAAAATCTTTCATCCTAAAAAAAAGAAAAGAATAGCTGCATTTCAGAGGCTGTGAATATGACAGATGAGAAATATATAACATGTTTGTAGATATAAGAAGTTATGGTACTCTAAATGTATTTAATTTTGAGCTGCACAATGAACCAAATCACAGCCACCATCACAAAAGAAATATGTGCAATGTCACAGTCACAAAAGATTGGTTGGCCTCTTTGCACCCTTGATACCTGCAGCTGTTAAATGTAGCTATGCCAATGCTAACCATGAATGGAGGTGAATTTGTGATGATAGAGGAAAAAAGGGAAGTGTTAGCAAAAAGTGGGTTAATGAGAACTGATTTGTGAATAAAATAAATAAATAAATAAGCCATCTGCATTTTTCATACAGCACTAATTGAAAACAAATATATCTTGAGATATTTTGCAAGACAAACTGGTTTCATGTCTAATTGTATAAGACTGTCTAGTCAAAATTCTGTTCAAATTAATCTAGTTCATTCTAGTCAAATCAGTCATGAAGCAAGATTCAAATTAGATTGTATGCAGTCCAAATTGAGGAATACAGTGCAGTCAAATTTAGTTGACTGTGTTGTATGGCGATTGGTAAAAAGGCTTTCTAAGCAAGGCACTCAGTTTCATTGAGTCATTAACAACAAATCCTGAGAATGGGAAGGAAGCACTCCCTTTTTAATAGGAAGAAACCAGTAAATTCTGGCTCGTTATCACTGAGCATCTGCCCTTGACCAGCTGGATGTTAAGAGTAAAATAAGCAGAGAGAGAGATAAATCAACAAGGGAGCACATCTAATATGAAAAAAGGAAAACAAAAGGAGTACACAAAATTCATGGGAAAAATACTTTGATTATTGCCGATTTTCTGACTCCATTAAGCAAAAAAGTACTGAGTCAGGTGTTCTTTCTATGGGAAAGAAAAACAAGGGGAGTAAAAGAAAGAAAACAGTAGCATTAGCTCCAGCATTAGCCCTATCCAGGAAATAGACTCATTTAAACACAAAAACACAAGGCCAGGTGTATTGACTGTATTTGTACAAAAAAAAAAAAAAACTTCAAACAGTAAAACACTTCTCACTGTTATTTTCCAGGTAAAATATAATAACCAATGATGATGTCCTCCTCTGTTTTTTACTACTTGGTTTTTGGTCACATGCATTAATAAATACAGTTGTTAAATCTAATTTTAAACAATCATACAGGAATAAACAAGACGCCTAATGCAAATAAAGAAAATTACTGTAGAATATCACTTTTATCAGATTCTTTAAAATGTCCAAAATTTCTGTTTTACACATGAATGGAGCATGGGATTGAACTGTGTTCTGAAGTGTGCATTATGGACTTTAATGAATGTTAAATGCTTCAAGTTCAAGATGGTTGGGGTCAGGTTAAGAGCTATTGTTGAGGTCAGCAGCTGGCAATTCTGGTGAAGGAGGTAGCCTGAAAAAAAAAAAGAGCTGCATAAACAGCAACCTTTAACCGGAGTGTACAGCCAGATTTATGGTGGTTAATGCTTGCTATGGAGATATCCTTTTAGATATCAGAAGCCATGAATAAAGCTCAAAAGAAAGGTATATTTCAAAAATACTTTAGAGGAATATAGGCGAGGGAAAGGAGCAGGATAATAGACATCCATTGGGAAGGCGAAGGACCGAGGCAAACAGTTGTAGTGCAGAGGGAAGTGGCAATGTGAGCAACGTAAGCGAGAGAGCAGGAGGACAAGGGTGCGTTGCCAAGTGAGTGGGTTTGGCAGCGTTTCAGTGCACTCAAGTCCACTCTGTCTGGGATAAAAGCGTACTACAGCCTCGACATCACAAGGTTGCAGCTCCTCTTCTGCATAAGAGCGAGAGGTTTCATTTTTATGCATGCAGTGTTATAGAAGGAAAGTTGTTGACTGTGTCTTACTCACTATCTCACTATATTCCCTTCTAGATTTTATCATTTCAGAATAAATCAGCAAGTAATAATAGATCCAATAAATTGTTACTAGCCACAGAGGGATGAAACTCGCCACAGCATGGACCGGGCTTACGAGCCAATAAAGCCGTGCCAGAAACAAACTGACCCTGTGGCTCACTGCACATTGTTACAAAGGATTCCAGCCCGTTTTTACAGTAAGAAGGAAAACATTGTGAAATGTTGTGACTAATCCAGCATGACAGCTTGTCAGTTTCATGCTAAGAGACAGAACCCAGAAAAGCTGTAAACCATCCCCGTGTTTCAACCTCCCACTCCTCTATCTCAATCAGTTTCCTCCTTCTACTCTGTTCTTAATTAGAAAAAAAAAAACATATTTATGTTAGAACACTGTCATTTCTGGCCACCTCTACAACATCCCACACCACTAAACTCATTTTCATTACCGGCCTCTCGTTTGACTAATTTTCATATTTTATTTTTTTTTTTATAGTAATCTTATTACTGCTGAAAGCGCTTTCAGGACCTACTGATTCTTGCATTATTCCTTATGAGCTTTGAGAAGCTCACTTCGCTATTATTAGATTTGTACAAACGCTGATCATGCCTGACTGTGTGGTTTTATGGTTTGTCTCAGGTTTGCAGCAGAGGAATCAAATAAGAGAAAAGAAGAAGTTGTTCACATTCTTTACAGATTTTTGGATTTATTTATTTTTCTTTAGCTATTCAAGTCTTTCTGCTCAAATGAGAATACAATCATTGCATTTAACTAAATAGAACAAATGCAGACAGATTTTTTTTATTTGCTTAAAAAAAATTCAAACCACTGTGCCCACTGTTTTTCTTTTTTTTTTGCTACCATGGAGACCTAATCAGTTAAATAGAAGTGGGTAGGTGATGAATAATTGCTATTCCAAAAATAACAACGAGTGCACATGCATAAAGAGGTGCACGGGCATTTAGATGTGAAACACACACTCATAGTTACAGCCCTGACGTCCCAGGGAGCCACTGATTAGTGCAGCAGAGCAACTTTCCGTATTGCCTGCAGCTCACGGACGCTCATGGACGAGGTACCGGTGGAGTGAGGGGAAGGCTGGGAAGACATGGAGGCTGATAAAGAATCATTATATTATATTTTATAAATATATATTTATCTGTAAAAGTGTGTGCGAGATAAACTCCCAAGGTCTGACAGGCACAGCGGGGGCTTTATCCCCTTCAGCCCCCCTTCAACTCCATCCCTGCACACACATACACAGAGGGAAACCCACTCTGATTTCCTGCTATTACGCCCCATTAAAGGAGCTGTCAGTCCAAAGCCAGATGAGAGGCTGACACAGATGAGGAAACATCTCCAGAGGTCTGAAAGCAGCCCAGAGGACCGGGACTCCAGCGGTGTTTAGCTCACTTTTAAATCTGATGGCCTAAGTCAAGACTGCAGTTTGTGTTTACAGAATGGGGCGAGACACAGCAGGCCCTGCAGCAGAACCAGACTGTTTATTGTTACGCTTTTCCATAATTTTATATTCTCTGGCCAACTTAAAGAAACGGCAAATCAATTTCTAAGAATTTAATTAGAAAATTTTGATATTTTATCTGAAAATCGTTACAAAATTAGAGGATTCATTTTTTTTTACTTGATAGGGATTGACCTGCAAAACATACATATCCTCACTATTATGTTTTGATTTATTTCTGAGTTAAAACTACTAAATTGTACTTTTAATTTGGCAACTGGAAGTGTTGCCCTATTTTAATCATCTAAATATTTAACCAAAACCATAAACATACTTGATTGGCAAACTTCTCCACTTTTCTTAGTTAAACTTTTGTACATTTATTTAGGCATCATAAATAATATCTCCATTTTTAGCTAAATAACTCTACTGAAGGCCTCTTAACACTGGCACTGCACGTAGCCGTGTAATTATTTCATCAAGAACCCCGCTGCTCTGTGGGGGAAAAATGGTCGGATGATTCTGTTTTTAATTCACCCTATAAAATAGCACCATATGCTGTATCTAAAGAGGTAAATATGTACAACTTTACATACAGAAAGTCAATCATTGTGCTTTGACACCATTACTAAGCTGAAACACATTCAGAATTAAAGCCTAAAGTATAACAATTAATATTTTCACTGACATTAAAGCTAGATTATGTTCATTTTTTTTGGAAATATTAATCGAATTCAGAGTAAACTCTACAGTGTGCCTTTGTGTGTCATATAGTTTCATTTTAAAAAGCAAAGGATGGAGCCTTTAAACAGGCCACTGGTTCAGTAACACAACATAGCAAGGCAAACATGAAACTCCAGTTTGTTTATAAAAATTGACTGACAGCTCGTAAATGAACACAGCTCTCCATGTGAAATCATATTATTTGTATATAATATGCATTTCAAATAATATGCGTTAAAGTGTGCAGCTTCATGTCTCTTTGTATCAGAGTTTCAGTTTGGATAAGAGTCACATTCATGTCAGGAACATGCTGGACCAGACTCTCGGGGCGGTCTAATTGCTGGTCTGGAGGCCTGTGGGTCTGGGGTTGGAGGACAGCTATTTGCGGGTGATTATAAACCTCAGAGCGCTGGCCCGGCCTGGTGTCAGGTTCTGATCAGACAAACACCCAAGTTCACGCGCTGCTCCATGCACTCCCTTCCTCTGCTCTGTTTAACACACACACACGCCCTCACACACAAACACTCCCAAACTGCAGTGTTAAGCATAAATAGGCGTTGTGTGCCTGACCCCAACCCAGCTACTGAACATAATATTACTATGCTGCTGGCGTGAACCCATTTCAACCCCACACACCATACAAACACACACATCTGCATGCATAGAGAGCAATATCTTGTGATCACCTTTTGGGTTTCATAATAGAAAATAATTACTGGTAAGAAGAGTAGATCCAAGAATGAAGCCATTAAATATTGCAAGCAATCCAAGGTACAGACATTGCAAGAATAATTGGGGAAAAATTACCCAAATGATTTAAAACTTTGTCTCGTTTTTTATTTTTTTTTTATTTTTTTTATTAACCAAAAACTTCATAGCAAAATTATATTAATCTTTCTACATGAGCAGAGAATTTTTTTTTTTTATTGCAATCAGAACAATAAAATCTTGTTGCTCAAGATTGCTGAGCAGATTTGTGTGCATTTCTACATTTGACATTTATACTTATTGGTGGTGAGCTTCAGCTCCTTGAGGTTGGAAGGCCTCCGTTCCATCTCCCTAATGTCTGACTGACCTACTCCAAAACATCATCACTTCCAGTCAGAAGAAAGAAGAAATTCTGAAGAAAAAAAAAAATCTTTAAACCTACATTTACCAGGGTTATGATATAGATCTATTCATAAATACATTATTTTTGACCTGTTGGTCTTGGTGCCTTAAGAGTGAGTTTGCAATTTGTAACGTAATTGGACATGGGTAAATTTTGTGGTTCGGACTAACAGCAGCTAAATTCTGACTGCTCTGTATGCTACATTGTGTGAATCATGTGAAAATCTCCTTTACAGTCAGAAAACAGCAACACCTCCAAGCTGATAATAGTGGAAAAATAAGAGATTAAATAAACTCAAGGAGCTTTAATAAACGCATTTTTAAAAGCAGTCAAATCCAAAGCGTGAAAGTGTCCTCCTAATAAATATAAAGATTTAAAATCTCATAAGAAACCTGTTTTATGCTTGAGAAGCAGAGAGCGGTGCTTTGCTTTCTGTGGCTCTTAGAAACGTTGTGTGTCAGATAGCCATAACAACAACGCGGATCTTTCAGCTCTTCCCTGTGAGCAGTGACTTTTATTTTGATACACACTTTCAGCTTTTGAAAGAGCCTTTCAAAATTACATGAAGCAGCCCGGCCCGCATCTATCTCCAAGGATATACAGGATGCAGGGTGCGTGTGCGTGCTCATATGTTTGCGCGTGTGTAAGAGAGAGAGAGAGAGAGAGAGAGAGAGATGGAAAAAAGTATAGAGCAGACGTGGTGTTTTGAAAACGCGACCATAAACTTACCCCTACCTGAAATAATCCATTTTGCAGAAGATCTCCTTGTTCTTGATGTAGCAGCTGCTGTGCTGACGCAGTGACGTTCTGCACACCGAGCACTCCAGGCAGCGCACGTGCCAAATCAGGTTGTTCACCTGCGAAAAGACACGAGCCGTGTCAAATCCACGATCAGACCCCCGCCACCTCCCGCCCAAAAAAAAAAAAACGGGAACAGTGAGTTAGCTTGTCAGTGCTGAGATAACCCTGCTGCCACACGCTAATCAGCACTAATATGAACACAAAGGCTGATCTCGACTCAGTTAACGAGATTATCGCCAGTTTTTCCCCGAGAGGGATCAGGCCTATCACTTATGATTTACATTTAGTAAAATGAAAAAAAAAAAAAAATTGTCAAAACATTGTTTTGATTTGTCTCAGTTTGTTTTGCTGTTTTTTTAAAGTCATTCCAGTTTTATGTTTGCACATACTGTGAATTATTATGCAAATTATTATATTGTATTTTTAATGTATTAAAAAAAATATATATAGCATTACTACTACTGCTGCTGCTGCTCCTTGTGCTACAAATAGCAATAATAATAATAATAATAATAATAATAATAATAATAATAATAATAATAGTAAAAATTTGGTGATGAAAATAATAAACATTTTTGCAGTTTGTGAAATACTTTTTTCCTTTTGTTTGGTTTGTTAGCCGCAGCCTTAGAGGGCAGCATGATATTTTAACAATTATGAGTTTCCTTTACCACTAAATTGTCAGTGTGTGTACATTAAATTATGTTGGGTTGAATTACCAAAGAAAATTTCACAAGAAGAATTTTGCCGTAATAAAATACAATCTCTGTTATATTTTACAATATAAAAATAAATATTTTAAACGCTGTATTTAATGAGAAACACGGTAAATATAACCTCTCTTTCTATTTAGCTACTTCGTTTGCTGAATAAAATATTTTTTAACGTAAATAATTCTTACATGCGTTTATTTTTTTCAAAATATTATTGAAATAATTTCAATGATTAAATAGTTGGTCGAATTTAAATAATAACCTGGAAAAACGAGGGGGAACTATTTTATTATTATTGTTTTTAGGTTAATATTTAAGTAATAAAAATGTCTGTTTTTGTTTAAACTGTCATAAAAATTTGAATATGTAATTATTACTGTTGTGAGACAACAGACGTCACAAAAGTTTCCGAATATTTCACGCTGGAGATAACATCAGCCGCATCTGTTGACATTCACGATCCGTTCAAATAATAATGATAACCTTTTTTCATTTGTTGCATAAATACTTTAGTTTTTTTTCCCTCTTTGTCGTTCCGCAGTTTGGGTATTTAAAGTGCCATCGTCCAACACAAAAGGCGCATTAAGATGTTGAGACTTTCTTTTCACTCCAGCACAACAGAACAAACACACAGCGAGTCTGTTACATTCCCAGTAAGACCACAGTAAACACGCACACTTTGCTTCTGTTTGTACTTTGCAGACAGGCTGTTGTCTGTCGATTTTCATGCAAGATTTTACACTTTTTTTCTTTTTCTTTTTTTTTTTTGAATGAGCCGGGAGTCACAATAGAGAAGGTCTCCGGCTCACCTTCAGCAAGTATCTGTCCAGGATCTCCAGCCCGCAGCTGGCGCACACGTTCTTCCCGGTGGACGGCGCGGAGCTGGCGGTGGAGGTCGGCGAGCACACGGAGGGAGTGGACGGAGTGCTGGGAGGAGAGCGGATGTCTTCCCGCTCCATATTGGAGCGCTGGGACTCCCCGTCCGAGTGAGACTGAAAACAGAGGCAATCATTTAAAAAAAAAAAAAAAAGGAAAGAAAAGAAAAATCCGGTTCGCATCATGTCGCCATTTTTATTGCGCGATTTCCCCACTTCTAAACAGATGCACTGATGTCAAACGATAGAGAAGGCGCTCACCATCGGTGTGTGCTTGGAGTCCACAGTGCTGCGCGGGGTTCCCGGTGTGCTCTGATGCTCGGGGCAGATCACCTACAAGAAAGCCTTCAGTGAGTTCCCGGTCTTCATCAGTTTCCAGATCTCATGTTCAGCTGAGAAAAATTCCCCGGGAGACATTTGCGGAACCCTCTTCATGCAGGGCTGCTCCTTTATAAAGCAGTCCCGACAATAAACCGCGCTTAAAACCGCTAACGGGGCCCCCGCAACAAAAGGAACATTTTAATGAAGCTATTTCAATTTGGATGGATTTTTTTTCCCCCCCATGCCCTTAACCCATGCCTCTGAGAATAATAGTATTTTCTGCGCAATCCAGGACAGCAAGAGTGGAGGGGGGGGGACAACTACCTGTAATTACAAATAGCTGCGGATAAGAGGGACCCGGAGTGTCAATTTCATCTGTCAATCAGCAGAAGGCAACGGGTCACCCAAAGAATTGCAAATTTGATTTTTAATGGCTGTAATTAAAATCTAATTCTCTTCAGGGCGAACTGGCTGCGCTCGACACAAACGGAGGAGAGAGAGAGGGACGCGGACCGCAAATCACGCTATTCATAACAGAGAGGGCGCGTGCCTCCTCACAGCGGCTGGCGCGTGCGGCTGATCTCAGAACACAAGCCGCGATTCCAGTGACATCACAGAAAGGCAAAAAGAAAAAAAAAACCGCACTAAGCGGGAGGCTGTGGGATGCAAAGAAACGGCGCGGTCTGGCCGGAGGAGACATGCAATGAAGGAGCGTTTTTTGTTTGTTTGTTTTTTACGCACAGAGCAAAATGGTGCTATATGCACCCCCTGATAACAGTTTCCCAAAGTGTCAGTACCTGCTTTGTTGGAATTCCTTCAGACAGAATCTTATTTCCCTCTGAGAGAGGGGACAAAACTTCATTTTTCCAGTACATGAACTCCCCCCTCCCTCCCCTCCTGCAGTCTCAGTCTTCAGGGTCTCCAAACTCTGCGCCTCAAACCAGGGGAAGAAACAGCGCGTCAGTCGGCGTCAAGGTTTGCAATATCCGTTGGATATCTGGTGCACCGTTTCTGTATTTGATACAATAAGTTTTTCTCCGCTGAACCCTGCAGCGCGTTCAGATCTGGGCAACCAGGCATAAGCTTTGCAGATGCGATGACTCCCCTGTCCGACTTCTTCTCCCTCCTTCTTTCTCTCTCTCTCTCTCTCTGCTTTTGAATAGAAGCCCGTCTACAGGAAGTGAATCAAACGGAGGGCTTGGCAGCTTTTTTACTCCGAGTCTTCAGGAGAGGCCGGCTGGGCTGCGGCGACCAGAGCGCAAGGAGAACAGAACCAAAGTGCCTCTGCAGAGCTGCAGGGAAAGTTTGCGCGGCTCTGCGGGCCTGCCTTATAGTTAAAGAAGGGGGAGGGAGAGGAAAGAGTTTCAGAAGGGTGGACACAGTTTGCAACAGCTGTGATACAAACTTACTCAAGTTATGCATCTGCGTGTTTGTGTACTCTGAACGAATAGGAATAATAGCAAAAGTAATGTATTGAACTTATAAATAAATTTTTACTATTTATGGATTTAGCAAATCTAAAAAGTTATATTAATTTTAACTGTTAAAAGGGTTGTTTTTTTTTTTGTTTGTTTGTTTTTATCATATTAGTGTAAATAATAATTACAGTTCCATCTAAACATTTTAACCAGGCATTCATCATGTCTGATTGGCTAAAAAAAATAACTAAAATTTCAAAAAACAAAATTCCCGCATAATTTTGTGTGCATAAATTTTATCCTGAAATTGCACATTTAGTTCAGATGCTTTCAACTACAATGGACCGATTTTCTGTTTCCTGTGCAGGCCTTACTTTATTATTATTTTATAATAATAATAATAATAATAATAATAATAATAATAATAATAAATAGTTCAGAAAAAATAACGAGTACTCTATCGAAATTTATTCGAATCATTGATTTTATCCCCAAGAAGTGTCTGTAAATCGTGTCTTAAATGATAACCTAAATAAAATATATATAGGCTTTATACATATATATAATTTTTAATGTCGTATACAGCTCAACTTTGCGCGTTTCCTTGAAGAGTAGTGAAAACGATCAATCAATCAATCAATCACCAAAAGCATCTGAACCCAATAGTAGCTTTCCAATTTGGTTTTTAAAATAATACATAAATAAATTCATCAAGTGTCTGGTTGATGAAAATATGATTTTGGATCTCGAAGCGCCATTAGCCAGCTGTCATCTGCCCCTACAAGAATACCGGTGATTTTCTGGTGCGTTTTAGCTGCTTAAAATACAAGGCACAATGGTACTGTTAGAGAACCAGTTCACTCTCTAACGCTATGCTTTTAAGATAAAAGCAAAAGGAAAACAATTAAAATGAAATATGATTTTATCTTCAACATTAAAACAATATTAATGTTCACTGAAATCACCTAAACGAAAAGACAGAAGCACACATTCACAAAATACTCCAACGCTGAAACATCCAATAAGCCAAGTTTTTCACCCAAAGATAGCAGATAGAAATTATTTAAAAAAACTTGATTTTCTTAATCCAAAAATAAAGTTTTAAGTTTTAAAGGTTAGTGCAGCCATTAAATACACCTCAAGTAATTCAGTTGGGAAAAATAAAGACAGACGTTTATATTAGTAGAGCATTGTAATTGCTGCTAGACATTTATGTAGCCTAAAACAAAGCATTAACCCAATCAGTTTTAGTATATGGCAAACCTAAACTGTAAACAAATCTATTAGGAAGTTGAATATTGTCTCTTCAGTCTTGTTTCAAACCAACTTATTTTTTTTCATATTCTTCTCAATTCTGATTATTAATGAAAATGGAACATAGCATTTTGGGTACTGAAAGACATTTTTTAAAGCCTCATAAGACGGTTTTAGTCCCCAATGTCCATGTTCAAACAAATCTACGAAATACATCCTGCTTATTTTTTCCTTACTTCATGAAAACATGTTTTAAACTTCTCTAGAATAAGAACAGGAGCCTGCGTGAAGGTAGATGCTTGAGATGCATCAGAGGGCTGTGGGCATCACACTTCCTTTGACTTCCAATCCAACTTGTTGAGTCAACGGATGTAGCAGACGGGAAGTCATTGAGAAAATATATCCCACCTCCTAACCCAAAAAATGACAAACACATCTGGGCTGGGCTTTCTTCAGTGGTTACACTGACTCCTATTCTCCAAAACGTAAAGGGTCCTAAAGAGGTAACAAAAACAAAGACCCATGAGCAGCTTGTGCTTCATTACTTCAGTCTACCTAAACAAATGAAAGATTATGAAAAAAATAGAACTCCAACACAAATCCAAAACATTTTAATAATTAAATAACATGAAGTGAAAACAAGGAAACGTGTTAAACCAAAGATTAGGTGTGTGTAGAGCTGCATCAGAAATGCGCACGAGTGATAGGGCAGTTTAATAGATGAGCCAGTCAGATCGCTGGTACAGCTGTAAAAATAAACACATCATCCAGAGTCCTGGTGCTGTTCATCTGCTGCAGCTTCAAAATCTTCTCAAATTTACGAGTCTGTGAGAGAGATGGTGGGGGGGGGAATTAGGAGCAGAACATGGAGGAGGAGAAGAGGAAGGGGCTTCAGAGTAGGCAGGAGGATGGGTCATCTCCTAAACTTGCGGAAGGGCCTGCTCTGGTTACTGTGGTGCGATTTAGAGTAGGGCTCCCAGCGCTTCCTCTCAGGCGGTTTGTTGTAAACATAGGCCGACGGGCCCGAGTAGCTATCATCTGGATTCTCCTCCATCATCTGGAGCTTGGCCTCAATGGCACGTATCTTAGCGCTCGTGCTGGAGAGGTAGAGGGGGAAAAAAAGTCAGAGAGATGCTGGCAGTGAGAGTGAGAGGAGACGCAGAACTGAGGGAGGAGAAGGAGAGAAAATGTAGGCAATATCAGTTTTACTGACAGGTGGGGCGGATTACAAAAAAACTGAAATCAACAACCGTGCTGCGCAGATAGCTTGTATTTAAATGAGAGAGAGTGTGGAGGAGCAAAAGAGACAGGACTGCAGAAAAAATTGTAGGGCTTGTGTGAGAGAGAGTAGATGAGGCATTTGTAAAGGTAGGAGAAGTATCCTAAAAGGAGAAGAAAGGGGGATGGAGGGAGTGTATGAATCAAGTGGGGGAGGTGTTTCAACATGATATAGATGTGGGGTTCACACCACAGAGGCGAAGTATGCTATTATGTCCCAGAAAACCTGACGGATTTTACCTTTCTACACAAAAGTGTGTTTATTGGAGCTGACAGTGTTTGGCTGGTGGGTGTTTATAGGGATAGGCCTGCATGAACCCTCATGATCAGCTAGTTAAAGCACAACGATTAGTTACACCAGCATTAAGAACATGCTAACTTCTGACTTAAATGTTACATACAATTTAAATACCTTTGACGCCTTATTAGTTAGTCACTAATCCAGTTCATGCTGGTCCAGGTTTCTTAGGAGTGACACCAGAAAACAGACCAAGTAGAGATTACTTTGAGAAACACCATAAAACTATGAAAAAAATGCAGTTCTTAAATTTTTGTACATGGTTTAGTTAGGTATTGAGAAAACACAGTTGAAATGAAATACATACAATTTATGAAAAGACTAAAAGCTTCCTGTTTTAGGTCAGTTAGGGTTACCATTTGTTTCTATTTGCTAAACACCAGAAAAATTAGACTTACCTTAGAGTATTTCTATATGACTTTGTTCAAATTCAGAAGATTTTTTTTTCTGTATTGACTGTTTAGGAAACACTAAGTTATGATGTCATGGCTTTGTAAGCATTTGAGTTAAGCAGCAGCACATCTGTTGATGTCTTTAAGGCAACACCTAAAGCTCAATATCTTGTGACATGATAAAAAAAAAAAAAAAAAAAGAAATCAGGCAAGATTTCAGGAAGAGAAAAGTGAACATTCCCAAGACTGATTCATCTTTAGATACAATTTCCTGATGCCTAAAGTTGGCACTCATCTGTTCAAACAATTATATCCAAGTATTAACACAATGAGGATGCCCAGCCATTATTACTGCTCAGGAAAAAACACTAGATCTGTGCCTCAGAGATTAATGTGTTTTGGTGCAAAATGTGAATATCAACCAAACACTAAAGTGAAAAGACCTTGTGAAGATGCTTCCTGAATCTGTTAAAAGCATCTAATTATCCACAGTAAAAAAACAAGCAACCCAAAAAAAAAAACACATGTACCATATTGTACTGAAAGGCCATTCAGCAAGGAAGAAGCCATAACTTCAAAAGCACCATAAAAAAAAAAAACAGATTACAGTTCTGCAAACAACAAAGGCTCTAATTTTATAAGACATGACTAGTGGTCTGATCATTGTTACATTTGGAGGAAAAGGAGAGAAAAGCCTGCTTGAGAACATCCTCCCAACTGTGAAGGGAAAAGTCTGGAACAGTTTTTTTTTTTTTTTTTCAAACCCAATTGTCTTTTTCCATCTGATCCAGACTTGCAAAATGAAATAGGATACCAACCTGAGGTTACTTGTTGTAATAGAGCCTGCCTCTGTTGAACCACTGCATGACGGTTCCAGGCTTGCAGGCATCGTCTTCTCATTGCGAAAACCTTCAAACCTCTGTGAAGAATAAGTGGCGAGAAAAAAAGAAAGATAGCAAGGGACAAACAGATGGAAAAAAAAAACAAGAAGCAAGAAACAGACATGAGGACAGTCACAAATTATGGATAATAAAACATAAAGCTGTCAGTATAAGATTAAATATTTTCTGTTGAATAAGTAGAAGAGGAAGAAAGATTTCTATTAGTAACAATCAGAGCAAAGTAAACACAACAGCAGTCTTCTAGAAATTGAACACTGACGGACTCAGTTCCACATGTACAATCAACAAAAAACTTCTGAACTTTTTCCTCGTCCAGTCAAGCAAATATTAACCAATCGGTGTGCTGCGTCCAGCTCAGTCACACCCTAAGAGATGAGTGAGGATAATGTTGGACCATCTGATGAGCAACAACAAACATCTGCACTCATTCCTCTCAAAACCACCTTCCAAATCACCATGTAACCTGCAGAGAGAAAAAAAAAACACAAACAAAACAAAGGATGATGATCACATGACAGGTTATTTCTGTTGCTTCCTGTAAGAGTCTCCGTTAATAGACACATTTATAGACCTTGTTCTCAAGCTACACTGATGGAATTAAAAACTGCATACTGCTCAGTGACATAAGAAATGCATAGAGTGTAAAACAATGACCAGGACCCTTCCCTTCCACCTATTCCTCCAGGCCGGAATGCTAGGAGCACAGAGCCAATGAGGGTGGAATAATCTGTAAACAATCCAGGACAGCTTAGAAAAAAAAAAGTTTCAGGTGGGTCAGTTAAATCTCTGCATTTCAGGGCCCTTTTAACAGCTACTCTATATTATGAATCAGATTTTTTATTAAAGGCTTTTTTAGTGTTGAAAGAACACTATGTATAGATATGTATTTATATATTCACCTAATATTTCAGAATTTAAAATAAAGTAAAAAATTCTAATGAAATCAATCCTTGATTTAGGATATTTTCACATGAAGCTGAACACACTGATCTACTGTTTGGTATAATATATTTAGAATTTCCTGTATGCCAAACCTGATACAATAATGACATTTTACTAAATGAATATATTACATGTAATCCAATGTGTAAATGCAGGAGAAAAACAAACTTGTGATGCATTTTACTTGAAACTTTTACTTAAACTTCACAAAGTTACTACACAATAACTCCGAAACACAGATAAAGTGTAATTACTTTTTTAGGGAAAATAAATTAGATTTTGACTTCTGTTTAATTAAAAATGTATTTTAAATTATTTATAAAATTGCAAAGATGTTTGCTAAACTTCAAGACATTTACTTGGATCTTTGTATTTCCGACTGGTTTATAAATATTTTCAATACATGCAGCCAACGAGTCACTTATTTGACATCTTTTGGCAGCTCCAGGGGTTAAACTCTAAGAAGAGGAAATGCCCTAGAATCATCTCCACCAAAGGAGAGTCCGAGCAGCTCTGAGCTCTTGACTGGTTTCAGATTTGGTCAAACACTATCATTGGGGTAGAAGTGAAGGAGGCCATCTTGAACCAAGTCAAAAGCATGATCTAAGATGCTATAAGGAAACAAAATCTGCTAAATTTTTCCAGGGTGAAACAACTGTCAAATCAGCTTGAAGTGCTTCACACAGAATATGGCTTAGGGTTAGCTAGAGTACGGTTCCCACACAATCTTTTCCAGACTGGTTCTGGTTTAGGACATTTTTAAAAACATAACAAAACTTGGCATTGAAATTATGGCATATATTTTTGCAGGATGGATGGATGTACAAATCAGAAAACAAATGTTTTTCAGAATCAGAATTTATCTGCATACACATGAAATTTGAAATTGGTGTCACATGCTATCAGAATACAGACATTAAATATGAATACATAAACATTAGAAGAGATTGAAAACTAAAGAACGCTATGTACAGATATATATTTATATGTTCATGTAATATTTTTTTCTTCAAAATGATGCAAATGTGACTGACCACTCAAGCTGCAAGGTGTTCACCAGAGAGACATAAATTGTCTCTGGGTTAGCTAGATTTTGCAAATAGTGCTGACCTGAAGACAAAAGTTTGTGTCCAGTATGTGCGGGATCTGCAGAAATTTTAGCTAACCTCATAAAAGGTCTGGAAAATGTAGACAATTTGATTGCAAGAGTGTAAACAATTATACAAAATGTTAACCCTCGTATAATATTTGTAATAAAACATGTAATGATTCTGCTGCATTATATGCAGAAAGTCCAGGAAAACAACATAGAGAAGGGTCCTGACAGCTCAAACTCAATTTCAAATTACTCTTAAAAATACAGCGATGCATTAATTCTTGATATCTGTGAGAATATCAATGCAGATAGCTACCATTTCTAATCCAATAAGAAAATTCAGTCCAGCTCCAGATTTATTTAACAGCATGTTGTCAAAGAGGTTGCAGCATTGACCTTCACCTCCCTCTGTCATGTCTGTGTGCGTATGTGTGTGAAGGGTGGGATTCGTCTCTATGCAGGATATCCCTTCACCCTTCGTCAGTCAGCTGCCTATTGTTAGACAGCCCTGGGTTTGTGCAGGGCTCTTGCTGCTCTCTGTAAACTGCATATATAAAGAATATAGGATGGAAACAACAAAATTAAATGTTTTTTTATCTTATATTTCAATTCCCTCAACAATAAATCATTGATTTCACGCCAGTCAAACAGCATAGGTTAAAGGTTTAGACAATGAAACAAATTCACTTTGACTTTTACATGCATTTACAGAGCAATAATAAACTGTTATGATATAGCATGACACTTACCCTCACCTGAGCGTGCGCCCATCGCACAACCAGCTTCTTGGACAAAGCTAGCTTTCCATTTAAACACTGGATCGCCCTCTCTGCCTCCTGAAGGAAACACAAAGAAGAGGAAAGAGGAATAGGAAAGTGGGAACAACAGACTGTTCAAAATGATCACTAAAATCAGTGTGTAATTACATCCACACCATTAAATCATTAGATAAATGATGATAGATGGCAAAGAGACAATTTGCTTACAAAGGGCCGAAGGTAAATCATGTGTAGCACATTCTAGCTTTGTCTCATCAAATGTGCGAGCGGCTTTTATGTAAAATTATATTCCTGAAGTTCTTTATCTGACCGTGTCTACAAGCGAGTGAGTGCGAGTGTGTAAGATAAACAGCCACTTCCTCTGTATAATCCTGTTGGGAGGGCTTCATATCCCACTGATAGACACTAGCTGTGAAACGAGATGCTTATCACGATCCCAAGGCACACTCCAAAACAAATACTGCCCGACAAAACCTGTGAAGTTGACCGCAGTCTTTTTAAATCCTTTTATTTTATTTCTTTTTCCCTAGAAACACGGTCCACTTCAATGAAAACAAACATTGAGTTCCTGTCTTCTCGTGAAGTTTATTGAACAATTTCACTTTAAATTTTACACCAAATGAATGGCCCTTCTCTGATAAAATATACAGGCTCCATCTGTGAGATTCTATAAGACTTTTCTGCTTTCACTCCCCTCTGAATGTGTGAACAAACATCAAAATGGGTTCCTTGACAACAAAAAAGAGGTTGTAATACAACTTACCTCCACAAACCCAAATTATATGTGCAGAATATTTACAACAAATCAAATAAAAACAAAAAAAAAGATGCGTGTCTGGTTTGTTTACCTCTCTGGTGCTGAAATTGACAAAGCAGTAGCCGCGTGGCTGCCCCTCCAAAGGCCCGGACTTATGAAACAGGAAGTCAAACTGTTTAACTTTGCCAAATTTCTCCAAAAGCTTCACCAGGTGATACCTGTCAGGAGAATGAAAAAAAGGTAAACAAAAAAAGGGTAGTCAAAAAATATATACATTAAGTCATGAAACAAGATTAAACCCCTATTTGCACATACTGAATTAATTAATGCATAAAAACATTCTGAGCAATAAATTAATTTGAATTTTGTGGGAAAACAACCAAATAAAGCTCAAAACACAGCAGAACAAAAACATTTTAAGTGGTCAGAACAATTTTACAAAATGCATTCCGCATGATTATTAACCAACAATATTTTTAAACTTAATCTACAAGTATTCAACCTTTATGAAGAATAGGAAACTAAAACTGATAGATATTATCACCTTCCTAAAATAATGGCTGAACTGATTTTTTTTAAAAAAATCACTTTTGGCAAAAAGATTAGTTAGGACATTATTTTAGAAAGGTGAGAAGATCTATTATATTATATCTTATTTTATGATTAAGAAGACAACCTCCAAAACATAAAATCATTTTGCCACTGCTTGTGTGAATGTGTCAGGCCGGGCTAATGAGAATGACAGCTTTCTCTCCTTGACACCTTTTTAGCAGCAGGCCAGCTGGTGTGGCCAGCCACTAACAGTAAATCTCTTATTGAGACAATGCTGAGGATACAGTAGCAGGACAATGAGGGAATAAAACAGAGGAAGTCTCAAATCCCCCCTGAGCCTTGGAGTTCGGCACAAACAACCTCCAATGACGACGTATAAGCTGCAGGGCACCGCTGGACTGAGGATGACGACAGATATGCGGCCATTGAAGAGATATGCAGCATGTGTGAGTGTAGGGGCGTATGTGTGTGTGTGTGTTATGACCATTAGCAGTCATGGGAATAAATTGTTTCTCCAACAGCACAGAAGAGTTTTAAGTTCAGGGGCACTTAAAGAACTCATTTATTTATTCTGGAAACAGCCAGAAGATAGTTAGTGGAAACTAAAGCAAGTAAGTTATGCTTGGTAGGATTATAACAATTATTTCTATTTACTAAACACCAGGATGAAGAAGTGCATACATACCGGAAAATCATGCAAAAACAATATAACTTCCAATAAACCCACATTTACCCCACTCCTCCTTTTCTCATCTGTTATTACCATCCTTCCAGCTCTTCTTGTGATCTTCAGCATCTAAAGTACTGTCATCTGGGCACCTACTGCAGTCAGACTCAATCTAAGAGCTGGAATGTATTACTGGTATGCAAAGAGTCAAATCTTGACACCCTCAGAAAATACTGCATTCCACAACAATCTTAATTCACATAGCAAAACTGTGATTAAAATTTATTTGGGATATACAGTATTATGCTGTTCTAGTTCAGCGTATACATACACTCATTGCAGAGGAATTGCTATGGTGCCAATGACTGAGGTTTTGATTATTCTTTTATAAAACAATCTAAAACCTAACATTCATGTTTTACTTTCCTAATGTTCCTTGATTAAAGGTTACAGAGGACAATAAAGACCCCAGATTTCATAAGACATGAAGGCACTTTGAATGGTTAAAACACTGCTGTTACTGATCCTTTCTGAACTTAAGCACTGCTTATCCCCATTTTAAATTAAGAATAATTTAATGTTACTGATCAGATGCAAAGAGTTTGTAAGCTGAAGAAGAGCCCAGTTTCTGAACACTATTCTGCAAAATGCAAACCTGTTTGAAAACCATCAAATCACTGGTCTGGTTTGTCCTTAAAGCAACATCTTTAAGGACAAACCATACCGTCACTTGGTCCATGCAGAGTCCTAATGATGAAAGAACTAAAACTACCTGCTGGAAAAATGATCACAGTTGTTGCTATGCAATACTCAGTAAATATTTTCCACATTAATCACATTATGACTAAAATGCAGAGCACTCAATCTAGGAAAAAAGGCACACTTTAGCTGTGAGAAAAGGTTAAAGCAATGCTAACATTGCTTCAACAATGTTAGCATTATATCTAAGAAAATATTGCTATTTCCTTAATATCAAACCTCACTGGAAGATGGAAAAGACACTATTAGTCAATCACTAGCTCCCTTACAACACTGTCTCTGCTCCTGACTGTACTAAGGGCATCTTTAGTCATAGCTCACCTTTTAGGTTTGTATGTTACCAAACATTAGAAAAAGTTTTGATCTGTTTACATTTTCCTCTGTAATTAATCATCTGATGGAGTCACCCAACCAATAATGACTTCAAAATTCTTGAACAAAATGAAACAGTGCCGTTTAATGATCCTTTATAAATGCCTTACAAAACACAAAAATAAACTCACGTTGAAAATAAATCAACAAAAACCGTCACTGAAGTCCTTCCTGTGTTTTTGTTGGCGTTTCTGAGTGTAACTGTTCAGGACCGAGAGTGACCCCCAGGTGCTTTGTGTAACTGTTCAGAGGGGCTTAAAGCTGCAGTCTTTTATTGTTTAGGCAGTTGTTATTTTTAAGTCCGTAAGTGGTTTCGTGTTAGTGTGTGTGTGTGAGAAACCGCAAAAATGACTGTGTGACGTGACCAAGCATGCGCTATGTGTGTTGGAAATGGACTTGGTGCTGGATGCTGAGGATGAATCTGGGGGGGTTGAGCAACAGGTTGCACTAATGTCTTCCACCTCTCTCTCTCTCTATGAGTCCCTAGTGGGCCGCAGGCGACAGAACTTCTGATTTTCCCAGACAACACCCTAAAGGTCTCCCATCTGGAGGTGGCTCATCATGCACTGCATAAATGTATAAAGAAAACTCAGAGCTAAAAATGGATCTGATTTCTAACCGTGTTCTAATGTAACAATTAACTTTGATGTTAATCAGCAACAAGACCTTCCTTCGATTTAACACATTTTTAGACAGCTGTTTCCAGCAACCAAAAATCAGCAAATTAATTTGCAATTCATCAAATTTCACATAATCATTCTATTTAGCCATATACGACTTTATATGTTTATTTTTAGAACAGATTAAACTCCAAGAACATTTTTTGGGATGCTATAGTGAGCTGAACTACAATGGGTTATGCCTCCTGAGGGCTATAAAACCCACCAGAGGAAGAGGGGGCGGGAGGTGGGAAAGAGGGGAGGAAAAGGGAGGGAAAGGTGGGTAAAGGGAGAGTAAAGTTCAGAGAGGGGATGTTGACAGCAAGGTGAAAGGTGGGAGAAGGAAGATGAAGCTGAGGAAAAGAGGAGATTAGAAACCAGGTGAGACAGATACGAGAAGAAGGAAGGAAGAGAAGGTCGCAGAAGTCGAGTCTGGAGAAAGATAACAATAGGCTTTAAGTGAGATAAGTGTAAGTTAGGAGGAAAAATAGGCTTTAAGTTTAGGATTTCTGCAGTTTCTTCATCCTATGGCGGAGATATGAGTCATTCCTAGTGGTTATCGTCCAAGTTTGCTAATAAAAACACATGACAAACGCCAGGCCCACGACACTGCATGTAACAAGAGGTCCAGACAGGGAACAATGAGGAAGACTGTGATGGATTACCACAGAGCAGGGAAAAGCACAAAAACACAAATGTGTGTTGAAAGTTTCAGTAACACCTGCTTTGCCTCAGGCCTCAATTGTGCGCAAGAAAAAGTGGAGTGTTTGTCTCTTTAACTATACACAGCTACATAGAAAACACAACAGATTGCGTTGATGTGCTGCTTTCTTTATCGTCGCATTTTTTATGATCCAATACTTTGCTCAAAACAACCACAACTGAAAAGAACTTTGCAAAAAATATTCCTCTAACTTGAACATGTTCTATGATGCTAAAAACCAAACTTTGATGCATTTATTAGACGTTTCAGTAATAAACAAGTAGTTTATATGTATAAAGAGTAAGAAATAGCCATCTAGTTACTGTTTTTATCCACTTATCCACAGAGGGCCACATGTGTGTGGAGCCTATCTGCAGCAGTTATTGGGTGAGAGGCAGGATACAATACCCATCCAGAAAAACATTCGAAAAGTGTGGCATATGTATGTATTCAGCCCCATTAGTCAATACTTTGTAGAACAATTTTTGGCTTTAATCATTATACTGCAAATATGGTTGGGCTGCACTTTATCAGCTATCGTTTCCTTTCACATTATAATTACACAACACTTTTTGTGTATCACAAAAATTCTAATCAAATAGATCAAAGTGTGTTTGTTATGTGACAAAGAGCACAAAGATTACAAAATTAAGGTGGCTTCAATTTCTTAAATATTTATGCAAACAAATACAAAGTAAAAAATTTTATCCTAAAAATATAATTCACTTTCTCTACGATACAAGTTAAGTACGTTTCCACACAGATTATACGTTTTTACACGGTTTTGAAGAAAACATTGTTGGCTAGTTAATTAGCTGAAATAAACAACGAACTAATCTTATTCACTGTTGATTTGAAATGTGTCAAAGCAGTGCAGCCTGTTCAGCTCCTGGTCTCCCCTCTGCACCAAGTTTGGTTTCGCAGGACAAGCAGAGAGAGTCCTGCATGTTTTATCCTGGCGTTAATTAATCTTCCCAATCAGTAACAGGGGCCACGTGCATTTCTCTTGTTTTCCCTCCCTACGCTGAACCACTGGACTATTTAAAGAGAAGGAGAAGCAGAGCAGAGCATGGTAAGGGGAAGGAAACGCCTGTCTAGACGCCCACCAGAACCTGGGCCCGTACATTCTCCAGCAGCCCCCCCAACAGGCTTCGTAACGCACCCCTCACCCTAAAAATGTTTTCTGAATCTTTTTATCAATCAGACTGTCTGGCAGGAGAAGATGCATGCAAGCGAATGAGACAAAGTGAGCTAATGAAGTTCAGACTCTTGCATGTGTTGAAGCTTGCACCTCTACAAGCTGCCACTCAAACGTCTGGTGTGGATTTTAACACCCTCACACACAGATACAAACACACACACACACCTTCAGGTTGACACAGAGAGAGTAAACAGGGCAGGTGAGTGAGGAATGATGGCTGCTCCTTAGCAGAGCAGGTCTCCGCGCCTCACTGCATCTCCTTCACACACCCAGGCTCGTCTGCTCTGTCTCAGCCCATGACACACACACACACCAGCTCACCCACAACATACACAGTTAATTAATCATACATGCAACCACAATATGTTGCCTCCTATGTGGCATAGCTATACATGTTAAAACTAAACTCTTACCATAAACTCTATTATGGCATCACTTTTAAAAACTCCATGAAGCGTATTTATTACCTTGTAGAACCTTAAAACACCACCTTGTAATAAAATTTTATTCTGCATTTTAACACCTTTTTATCAGGGATATATTTCTATAAAGATAAGTAAAGCTGACACCTTTAGGATCGCGGTATATAATAATTGACGGGTAAAAGAAGCAGGCTGAGAGCTTTTCTGCAAATACATAAAATAAATGCCCAGCTGAAACTGGAGTGGATTTACTCACTCTGTGATTTTGGGATCAATGTTGCCAATCCACAGGCGGTTTCCATCATGAGACGCACTCTCTGCAATAATGGAGGCATTTTCCACAGTCTCTGCTGCAGACGACATGTGTACCCTGTGGAAAGTAGATTAAAACAATGTCACCAAAAACTTTTAATAACAACGTTTTGAGTTCACATATACACATGGCTTTACAATATGGAGAAAAGAATGTACAGAGCCTCCTACTTCCAAGGTTTTCGGTCTGGATTTAGTTTTACACAAACTTGTACAGTTGGTTTAATTTCTGTTTCATTAATAATGTTATTGTGAAATCCACTGTGTGAAATTTTACACTCAAACATTTATCTAAACTCTAGGATCTGGTAAAACCTAGATGATATATGGATCAAAACCCTTTAATTAATGGGAATGTACTTTCTTTTAACCATAACAGCAGAAATAAGATTTAAACTTTCTTTATTGAAAGTTTAAAGCTGTAAACTTTCAATAAAGAAGTTTTTTTGTTCAAAATTAGAAAACTGGGTAAAAAAAAAATCAATGCCTTAGTTTGATAAAACAAGTATTCACAATTTCAATTAGAAATGCATGATATTAAGAAATATGAATATTGCAATATTATTATTGGGTAATAATACCTGCCAAGAGAAGCTCATGGGAAAACTCCAAAAATATAACTTAACCGCTGAGAATTTACATCAGCTTTACAAAGCGCTTTATGATCTTTGGCAAATATTGTTATAATAACCAAACTAAATGAAAGAAGACAAAAAAGAAAACCATAAAGAACTTACGTCTTTATTGATATGCTTGAACTATACAAATAAAAAGATGGATGTGTCAACAAACCAAAACTGTTATAAGAATGGAGTTTTTTGATGATGAACAGTGACTTTTAAAATATGGAAAGATCAAAATTTGGTCCTGTTAATTAAATGTACTGAAATCTCCAACTTTTTTCCAAGCAACAAACACACCAACAAACAATGCATTCATTCATTCCATTTTTGTGAACTTAGTAATAGTCATATAAAGATTAAGGATTTGTTTTTTGATTCATAATTGGAACAATCTCAAAACTCCTTATTTTTCTGATGGGCTCAAAACATTTTCAGTGTTTGTTAAACTTAATTGCAGAATTAAAGAAAACTGGACTCAGATGAATGTGTATGTCATTAAGATAATAACTGAAATTGGTAGGTTAAACTGCAAACAAAAAGACAACTCAAATATTAGCCAGAAATCTCATCATGTGTGCATCTTTAACAGAACTACTAGATTTTAAATTATGTAGCCCCATTGTACTTTTTTTTATTTTTGTATTTTGCTTGTTGTGTTCTCTATTTATTTTTGCTGTTTGGTTGGCTAAATTGTGGAGAACTTTAATCAACTTTTACTATTTTTATGTGCTCCGGGAATAAACGTAACTTTGATCATTTTTATTTACACAGGCATGAACTGGTTAAAACAATTGGCAATTTACACCTAAGAACGATCTCCAACGTAATACTTCCCCTGTTCTGTCATTTGTTGCAAAACAAATCAAGTCTATCTAGAAAACAAATGGAGAAGCAAAGTTTAATTTCATCTTTTAAAAACATAAAAGTAAGTGTATATTTTCTCTCATATTGATTTACTGCTGCTGAAGTGAGTTGTACCTTTTAAAACATTTGTTGTCAAGTAAAAACTAATTTCCTTTTAGAGAACGCAATGTTCACAACAAATAAGTAATTTTGCTTTTAACCTGATCTTAACTAACTCAGCAAGAATAAACTATTTATTACCAGTAGTTAATAATTACACATATTATACAGCATAATACTAAACGTGCTACGTTTTACTAAGCATAACTTTATCTGAGAGTAAAAGCCACGTTTCAAAAGAGAAGTGGGACGTAGCTTCTAGCTGCTCTGACATTACCTTTGTTTGTTCTTCTTCAACAACAAGTCCTACGATTTAATGTTCACTCTAATCCCACTTTTGGGATGATCCAGTGGCGTCAAAACGTCACTGCAATCATCTCAGACCTCAATTGTCCACCTAAATAACTGACTGAGTTTGTTAGCTCCGAGAAAAACACATCCGCTCTGATCCAGCCTGACAACAAAGGCGCAGGGTGATGGCGTAGATTCTTTAGCTGCCAAACATGTCCGTGGAGGCAGTTGGTTTAGCATCTGGTACCTTCCGTATGCCCTATATGCTCGAAAACGTCCAACATGATCAATGTGTAACTCCGCCCGCCCGGTGCAACCCGTAGACTGTCTCGAGCACACTTATCTGTGATAGCGCCTCTTGTTGATGACGAACTTGTCAACTGTGGCGCTTCTCTCTTTAGCTAACATGCTTCTCCTGTAAAGACTGACCCCCGAATAGGTAAGTAAGGAAGACTTTTGTGTAATTTAAAGCTGTGTTGCCTTTTTTGCCGCAGTTAACACTAGATATTTGTGGAAGAACTTAGTCACGTTGCTATATTTATGTTGATATATTTATTCTCATTACCCCGACCTTCACAAGGCTTTAGTTGAAAATTCGTAGAAATAAAAGATGCCTGTATGAAGAATATAATGTAATAGCTCTACATTTTTCGGTGTGCTCATTACTCAAGTCTATAAAGCTTACGACCTGGTTGCATTTTCAGGACTAATAATTAATTGTAAAAACAGTGTGTTGTAAAGAAGCCTTGCCATCCACTGGTTCACCACAAGGATTTGTTTTTGCTCACCTTACCTTGTGCATATACATTATGTTGAAGTAGAACCACTCTAGCAAGAGGGATAGCAGGGTCATAATTGGTCTGAATTAAGCACTTGGTCAGGTGGTTTTAAGACTTATTTGCATCTGAAAATATTCTTAAAAATTCAATATATAACAGTGGATTCTTCCCCAAGTCCAAAACATGAGTTGGGTTTACTGGTTATTACAAAATTGCGATAATAGGTCTGTGGGTGTATGTATGTATGTATGTATGTATGTATGTATGTATGTATGTATGTATGTATGTATGTATGTATGTATGTATGTACATGGTTACTAGCCATCCTGCTTGTATCAATCTAAATAAACGACAACCAATTCCGTACATTTCTGCAGCTGTTTTTATTTGTTTATTTTGACTGGAAATATCTATGTCTTTATTCATTGTGCATTTTTAACTTTCCATTCCTTTTGGTTTTTTACCTACAGGGTTTCAGTGTTGTAGTATCAATGGAGCCTGGAGCACTGATTTTGTAAATATTGTCCTCTTATAAAAAAGCTAATCAATAAAAGAAGTTAAACATGGGCAAATCAGATTAAAATGACCTTCTTAATATATATATATTTAATACTTAAAATACAGATTAGACTTTGTAAGTTCCAATAGTGTTCTTAATTTTAAGTTATTTCTAAATGTAAAAAAAAAAAAGTCAAAATTCTGATTAGTTTTGTTATTTGAAAAAAAATAAAAGAAAAACAATCCATGCTTATATTTTGGACTTCCCGGGGGAGGGGGGAGGAATAACAGGATTTTCCCTTTATTAAAACTCTCCTCTAGTACTTTTTTGACTTCTTTTCTCCCCTCCCAGTGGAAAATTTGTTTTAGGAGGTATAGTGATGCAGAACATTATCAGATACTCTTCAGTGTTCCTTTCTAAAGCAAACAGTGAGGGCATGTGGGCTGACCAGCTGGCTTCTCGCTGCTGGATGAAGAAACAAGGGTGTGGCTGCAGCTGGTTGTGAAACCTGCAGGATACCAGACTACAGTGTCCCATTGAACACCTGGGCTTCACTTTGTTCGCTTGACTTATTTTGTAAAGAGATCTGTCACCTTCCCACATCTTTACCCGTCAGCTCTGCCACTGTGTGGCGAATCATGTCGGCTTGTTCAGAAACCCCCTTTCCCAGTTTCAGCTGCCTGTTGCAGATTTATTTCAGGAGTGGTGGTCCAAAGTTTAGCCTAAATAGAAAGTTTCTTGAATTGACAGGAAAGACTAGAAACTGAGGAAACATTGGGATTGTATCTGGGATTTTGTAATAATAAGAAAAGAAATACTTTTGGTATGATTTTTATAATTTTATGATGTGAAAGCACACATACATTTCACAAAAATGAAATGTTTATGGAGAACTCTACACATTTCAATCTGCATACTCGACTTCAATTGAAAAAGAACAGAATTATTATACATGACGTGATTTTCTTTCTAATATTTGACTTTCAATTATTTAATGTTATGTTTTTTTTATTTTGTTTGGCAGAGTATATAGGTGAAATATACTGCAGTAGCATCTGAGTAAAGTTCTCTTTGGCTGAGCTATTTCAGTGCAGAACTGATGCTTATTTTCCTCTTCAGAGATAAAAGCTGTGAATTCTCCCCAGACAAAAGAAGATGCCAGTCAGAGGGTAGCATACTACAAGCCCTGTACATTCACTGACTTTGAAAGACAGGCTTTACGCTGTGCTGGTGTCTGTGTGGGCTTAAATATTGCAGAGATGGTCTTTGTTTGCATGTGCAGAAAGAGGGTCAGTGACAGAGTTCACAGTCAAGAGGCAAGCTGGAAGGTGGGCTATGATTCATCTATAGAAAAGCAGAGCATGGAGTCGAATTGTTGTGTTTCTGTTCAGGAATGCCCAAAATGACTGAGTGTAGGCTAAATGTAGGGATCGTTATGTCTCCATAGTTTTGTCAGTGTAAGAAGAAGTTGCACAATTGGATATATATTGAAGCTGTTACTTGTGCTGCTGTTTGCAAGATTATCTACAGTATCATTTTCCCATTTTTCTCATTGAGAACATGTAATTAACTATGTTTTAGTTTTTTGTTTTTTTATCATTTCAGACATTAAAAAGACTTTAAATTGTGATTTTTTTTAAAATGTTTTAGTTTTCTATTTAATGTGTTTTCTTATTCAGATTTTCTTTTTTGATTACCATAGAATAAATTATGCATATAGCTGGAGTCATATTTTGCTGTGTATGAAGATTTTGTTCACCTCACCTGTCGCTAGGTAAAATTTTTATCAATAGAATTTTAATCTTAGTCAGTTTCTTGCCTTACTTGAAGTAATTCTAAAAGTACCTCTATTTATACTAATACTCTCCATAGCTGTGCTTAATATTGCATCAAGTTATATATTTCTAGATTAGAGGAAGAGCCCTTTTGGAAGTAGGAAGAAGATGTTGGCCTACCTCCTGCTGGCTAACATGAGCTATTACCTCATTTTAATAAATATGTTCATTGCAGCTGTTAAATGGTTTAAAATTATACATGACTTTTAAAATCTGTGCATCACATGCATGCCTTTTTATCAAAACTTTTCATTTTTGGCTTGTTTACAGTCATGGCTATGAATCACTTGAACCTGCTGCGACCCTTTCTGTGTCAGGCCCTGGTACGGCCTGCCAGGTCTCCACTCACAGTCACCTCATGGGTCGGTTTCAGACCACCGATTTGTCCTGGTACCTCCCTCCACCCTGCTCCTGCGTGCATCAGGCTCTATGCCACCAAGAAAGCAAAAGGTCAGAGAAGAGAGTCATGACACTAAAGCTCAGATTTGTGTAACATCTTCTCTTCCTTTGGCTCAGATGAAAGTTTGTTGATTAGATGTTATTTGTCTTTATATTTGAGTCTCATTTTCTCCTTTTTCTTCCTCTAAGCCAAGGCAAAGGGCCAGTCAGCTAAGGTGAATATTAATTCATCTTTGGTGGAAGACATCATCAGTCTGGATGAAGTGAAGGAGGACATGACCACAGTCCTCAGTGCACTCAAAGATGAGTTCACACGTAACCTCAGCATCCGAACCTCGCCAGGTAGTTGGCTTGTGTCTCTTGGACCTCCTCACACGTCTCCTGTTTGCTTCACTCTCATTTTTCTCCAAGTGCATGAGAAAACAGCTTATAATGAGATAAAGCATAATTTCTGCATGCAATGCCAATTTCAACATGTGACAATGCTTCGGAATTAGATTTTCTGTTATGTTTTTTAGATTCATGTTTTAGTTTTCAAGCGTTTTCTACTTAAGATAAAACAGTCTTAAATCAATTTTATTTAGTTTATTTTATTAGATTAAACTTGAAAAAGGTTATGTAGTATGTCACAAATAGACATGATCCTACACTCAGAAACTCCTCTGAAAGCAAAGGTTACTGCTGAGTCCATACTTACTTAGGATGTCAACAGCTAAACTGTAAAATAGAATAAGTTTTGTTAAAAGTCATTCTGTACATCTACAAGACAAATCACTCTGAATGTCATTTTTATATATAACATACTTCCTTCTCAAAATTAGGTCTATAGCAATCAGCATAACATTAAGAGCAATAACAGATTAAGTGACTCTACCCTAATCTATTCTGTTTTTGCTTAATGTTGTAGATTCATTGGACATTATTGTTCATTTTTGCTTTCAGTTAGAAGGCTGTCTTGTGTTTCCATCTTCCTCACAAAGTCCCACAGTGCTTAATATGAGGAGATCCATGTGTGACATGAGTTTGACCTGGCTTTGACCTTTGTTTCCCAAACTACATCCGGGCCGTGACCCTTTGTTTCTGGGTTCTAACAAATTGGGGAAGTGCAGTGTGTAATAGAAGCTGCCATAGAAGGATACTGCAACAGAATCTGTCTTAAAACTGAAAATTACTTCCTTCTTGGTTGTGTTTTACATCAGGGATTCCAAACCCTGCCAAAGAAACTTTCGCTATGTTTTGCACAGAGACCAAACAATAAGCTGTGTATTAAACAAAAGCCTAAATGACAATTTGATTGTGTCAAATCCTGATATTACTCGCATATCTGTTTTTCCCCCACGTATGTAATGACTTCAAATAATAGAAACTTAGCATAAACTTGGATCAAGCACATTTTAATGTGTTAACATGACATTTTAAGTCTTTAGAATGAGGTCAACAGTCTAGCTCATAGCATTAAGACAGGAAATGAGAACATCATGCTAGTAGAAACTAAGAAGAAGAAAAGAACGCCTCAGCGAAAGCTTAGTGTTGGAACTTTGCAGGCAGATTTTTTTAACATCATTTGGGAAGAAATTTTGTCCGGTTTACAGATGTTTGCAAAGAGCCTACTAATAAAAAAAAAGTGTCTGCAATTCAGACATGCAAAACCTCGACTGTTTACAGCAGGGTGATTTATAAAAGGTTTGGATAGTTAAAGGTAAAGATGATTTGCTAGAAATGATTGGTTTCAAGTTACTTTTATTTATAACTGTATATGTACATGTTGGATAATTTAGCTTGTGGAGCTACAGTATAAATTGAGCCTTGATTTGTATGATCGGTCTCCAAGCTTGCCTTATGCATGTTTCTCCCCTGATTTATCATTTGGTCGTTTAGAGTGAATCTCCTGTGTTGAGATCTTTTCATTTATTACAATAGATTATTACAAGGACCTTTATACGAACTGCACAGTATAATAATCTTGAGGAGAAATACCACAGTATCACTACATTTGCAAAAGACATTTAAATAAGTTGTTTATCTTGATCTAAACAACTTTAGACAGAAAAGTGTAAAAAGTAATAAACAAATACATTTATTATAATTTTGATCGATGGAGTCAAACAAAGATTTTAAATAAACCCCTGATAAATGTAGTTGTAGTTGTCATGTAAACTTGCTTCTTGTAAAGAATATTATGGAGTAAACCTGGGAGAAGAACATCCATATGTTAACTGCTTATGTAGAAGCTGCTTAAGAAACACGTCTACACACTTCTCAGAAATATTTCACACAGACTCACTCCTAAACCTCTACCAATTAGCTTTTCCAGTTCCTCTCTTTACTGACTCTGTTTTATTCATCTATTTTAGATTAATCCCTTTGCTTTGTCATCCTTCCTGTCCTCTCCCTCCACCTGTCTGTCTGTCACTGCTTTCCTCTGATTGTCCATCCCTCCCTGCTCTGTCCAGCTGCACAATAATCCAGGGAGGCAACATGACTTGGATCTGACAGGAGAGATGAGATGGTGGAATTGAATGACGTCAGTTTTGCCTCATGCAACTGTATGTGGGTTTGTCATCTGGGTCTTATTAAAGCTACCAGTGGGAGACTCTGTGTGGATAGCATTGTATCTTTTGCTGCGTGTTGCTATGAATCCGTACTTGTATGTATGTGTTTGTGCGTCAGATGTATAACAGGAAATCACACAGATAGATGCATAGAGCGTGGGGAGATCAGTGGCTTGTCCACCATATTGTGCTGATTAAGTATGGGTTTTACCGCTTGGAAACTAAATTTGTTTTTATGTAAACAAAGAGTGTATAGGTCATTCCTTTGGGGACTAAATCCTAAACGCATTGTTGTTGCAGGAGTCAGCAAGACTGGAAACTGAGTAACGAGGTTTTATCTCTCTACAAATCAAAATTTGATCACCTCTAAAACTAATTCATTCATTCATTCTTTTTAATTTTGTTTTATTTGAAACACTGTTGTCCATGCCTGCTTTTATTCTGGATGGTATTAGCAAAGTTTTGTTTGGTTCCAAGTTTAGAAGAAAAATAGTCAAGCTGAGTTGTCCCTTATGTAAAGCCAAAGCTTTCTTTCATTACTTTGTAATGTCTGAATAATTCATAGATCATATTTGAGCAGCAAGATAAACATTCATCTAAAATAAAAAAAATGAAAATGCATCTCAGTATTGAAGGAAAACATTGAAAGACTTTCAGAAAGCCTGCAATGTATTAATGGAAACCATTTTATAAGATTATTTTAAAAAGGGCTTCTTAGGAGCAAAGTATGACGAAATGACATTTGCTTCAGACTGTAGTTTTAGCTAAGACATGTTTTTACATGTTTAAAAACAATGCTTCAATTTAAGCATGCGCAAATATTAAACGTTTTTTACACATGCTTGCATAAAAAAGACTGTAAACATTAATGTAACATTTAAAGGCCTTTTAAATGCATTTTTAAATACCTTTTATGGTGCAGCCAAATACAAAAAAGTAGATTATCTCAGCTGTAACTGTAAATACCCATGCTTAGATGACTGAATGGTATTCAAGATAAAACATACATTTTTTTCAACTGGAAGATAGAAATCGGCTTTTGCTTTACCCCACTATGACAAATTAAAATCTGTTCCATGCCAATTAATCCGCTAAGAGAGTAATCTTCACAGGTGAGATACTGATTGCTCATATTGTCTTATCAGAACCCCACTTTAAAAAATACTATCTTTAAGCACTTGTAAATATGTAGGTACTCAACATTTCAACAGAGTAAATTCAGGTAAAAAATTAGTGTTTGCCCTTTTACTTTATACATCTGGTTAAACTGACATTTAAAATAAAACTAAGACGTTATATAATTGTGTTCTTCATTCAATATACATTTGATCCCATCTATTATTTTTAATACTCCTCATTCATATTGACTCTCTGATTAGTGCGTCTCTTTTTCTGTCCTTGAAATCAAAAGATAAATTGATCCTATAGAGAAAATTACACCACTGGCTCACCTCCCCGTCACCCTGCTTCTCCACACACAGCACCAGCACACACCCCTGGGGGAAAAGAAGGGAGGAGATGATGTAAGGCAGAGGTGGAGGAGAAGGAAACAACTGCGTCTGAGGTTAGCCAGATGGAGGAGGGGGAAGGATGGATGGAGCAACGAAGCAAAAAAAAAGGGATGAGAAGTGGGTGGAGCAGGAGTCAGCTTGTATTGGCAAAACTTTTGTTTCTGTCGCTGGTGACTGTTAAGGGGAGACAAAAGATCGTGGAAATTTTTAACAGCTTGACAGTAGGCTTAATTTTTACATGTGTTATTTGTGGCTTCTGCTGTAGATTCTTTTGTCTTTCTGTTTGTTAGACTGAGCAACCGGATGATTGATTCTGTTTTCATTAATTCCAATTCTACATAAACGCAGTCACATCAAGCCAGAACATGTCACCACATTGATTAGAGGCCCAATAACAGCAGGAGAACTTGATCTCGGTATATAATGCAAAACATACGAGTTTAAATACTTCACAAATTTGATAAGTCTTTTTTTCACTGCCTAAAACAATGTTAAAAGAGATCCCTTTGTGTGAAAATTCTGCCAAATATTGAAGAAATGCAGTTGCCACAGTGCAAGAGTGCATATCGTGTTCGTCGCCGCAACCGATGCGACATGGAGGCAGATAAATAAAGAAATGAAACACCTCTCCTGGTCTGTATTTATTTAGGGGCTCTGGATCACATTGTGGTGACGACTCAAGATGGGAAGTTTCCTCTGAACCAGCTGGGTCAGATCTCCATGAAGTCCCCTCAAGTCATTATGGTCAACATGAGCAGCTTCCCTGAAGTAAGACGATCACACACAAACGCGCGCGCACACACACGTCAGTGCAGTTTCTTCCTACCTGTATCTGTTTGTCTCATTCCGGACAAGCGCTGAATAAATAAGCTTTGTAAAAATAAGCCAAAGCAGAGACAGATAGATGGTCTTCAGTGAAGGAAAAGTGAGCCAGACCAGAACTGGAACCCCACATCACTCTGTGTGTAAATGAAACCTGACCAGCCTCTCTCTGGGCCCCGAGTCTCAGATGCTAATTGATTGATCACTCAAGGACCCCTTTGTTCTGAAGGTGAAAGATAGCAAAGAAGGGTATGTGTGCACTGTAGTGTACTTATGTCTGCGTGTGAGTCGTCCCAGATAGGAAATGACCTCATTTTACCCCTGGGTAAGGAAGAAATTGATTATTTTTCTTTTTTTCTTTTAAATCGCTCAATTTCTTTGTAGATTTTGTTTGAGGGGTCAGAGGTATCCAGACTCTTTGATGCTAGAATTTGCATTTGAAATCATGTATGTAAGAGTTGGATTTCACAATGTTTTTTGTGTCTGCTCAGCTTCCTGATCAAGTTCTGTTTTATTTTGAGGTATAATTTTACAACATGATGCAAAAGAAAATACTTGGCAGAAATGTCGAGATGCTTTATTGCTAAAATTATGTTGCTTTCATCACATAATTAAGATGTAGAATAGTAGATTCCTAATGGTAAAACATTTCTGCTAATGTCGCCGCATTGCCATTTGTGTAAAAAGCCTTGAACTAAATTCAACTTTTGATGCAGTGGTATAATCTTACACTATGGCATATAAAAAGTATATCAGTTAATTTATTCAGTAGGAAAAAATATCACCTTATGATATAATATCTTTAAATTAATATGAAATTACTGTCATTTGAATGTTTTCATTTATATTTTTGCAACGTCTAGGAATATTTACTTAGTAGTCAATGACTTCCTGTATCCCTAGGGCAGTGGTTCCCAAAGTGTGTGCAGGGGGGGCGCGGGAAGCAGTATGGATGAATGGAAGAAAAAAAACAGTTACACTAAAGTGTTTCACTGTAAAGATGGTTTGTAGTTTGTTTTGTTGCAACCTGAAGTGTGAAATAAACTTCAGTGGAGTTTGAAAACAAAATATGTGTGTAGGTTTATGTCTGGTTGAACGATGTGTGTGCCCAGTATTTTTTTTTCTTGTTTTTGGGAGGATTTTATTGTAATCCATAGGGGGGCCCAGAAAATCTTAGGGAACCACTGCCCTAGGGTAACACCAAGGCCACTTTCTGTTAACTGTGGTTCAAAATGAGAAAAACAAGAGAGAATACCATTTAAATAAGGCAAGAGTCAGAATATGGTGACAAGACAAAAACAAACATGAGTATCCTGAAGGCACCATTAAACATTTTACACATGCCAATTAATTCTTCACATCTGATACCAGGGAAAACGCTTATTTCCTGTCCTACCATCACAAATGTAAACATGCAAGCAAAATCTATGCCAAGGAGGTCATCAGGGCCTTATTTTTTATTTGCTTTGCAATAAGAAGTGAGGTACAGGTGTGAACATGTAAAAAGAAACACAATTCCTTTTAGCAGCAAGTATAAAATAGATGCTAAGATCAGATGAAGAACTCCATAAATCTCAACAAAATGTTTAACTATCTATATAAATATTAATGTCATAATATTTTTAGCAAATGCTCAATATGTTAATGCTTTACCTTTACTATATGTGAAATAGCATTATATTTTGCATTCAGAAGACTCAATAAATGGAAATTAGCATTTTGCCAAGTCTGGTGTATTTACAGCAATATTTTATGTTAATCTATATTCATTTTCCCTTTAAAAAAATCTATCCAGTTCAACTTCCTGAAAGCCTCAACAGTCCAGTTTGTTGCTTTTCTGCATGTAAACCTTTCCTGGTTACTTTACACAGACATGGTTCCAAAAGCATCTATTAGCTTAAGCAGATGTGATAAACGTGGGTGATTTCTAAAAGGGCAGGATGTCGAGTAATAACAGTTCTTCACCCTGTCTAACGTTATCCAGTCATCTAGGAGCTGTGACTTACCTGGCTTTGTTTCCAGGTGGATCAGCAGCATAAAAACATCAAAGATTTTATCAAAACTTTGATCTAAGATACAGTTCTAAAGCTGAATCAGGTTAAATATTTCCCCGGAGTGTTTTTTTATTTATTTATTTTTATCATCTCTTATTAACCACAGACCACACATGCTCAGATAGACACTCTGTTTCTCTCACATGCCACCCTGTCAGGATCAGTGTTACCCATGTCCTGCACAGAGGTGAGTCTTCAGTCACAAGACCTAATAGGCTTATAATAACACCTATCCATTACCTGCCACTGCAGAGTCTCTGCCATTGTTTTTATTCATTCATTAAGAATTTTCTAGAAAGTGGACAGTGCAGCCAACATATGTAAATGTGGGAGCATGTATGCCATATTTAGGCATCCTAATATTGTCCCTTTTAAAGGTACGCACAGCCTCTCGATCACATTCCTCTCTGCTCGCCTGCTTTCTTTGAACTGGGCTGGGTGTGTTTGATGCAAAACTTCACTGTAGTTTCTCTTCCTCTCCAACACATTAACCAGAACCTGCCCAGCACTTTTTTTTTATTTTTCAGAGGAATTGAACTCTCGCTCATCTGAGAGAGGAAACTGTGATGAATTCGATGCTGAGAACAATCAAACATAGGTATGGGATAAATCTATCACCCTGCTCTCAGAAAGCAACTGGAGGCCTGTTTTCCGGATGACTTTAACAAAGGAAAAGAAACCTCATGAATTTTTTTAATACTCACAAATAAATTCCTTTAATCTTGCTGCCATTTCTTTGCCCCAGTGGGAAAAGTCCAGAAGGAGCCGTCAAAGAAAAGAGTGGAATAGAAGGTGGTGGGGTGGACAGGAGGAAATTGAATGGCTTAAATTTCTTTGTATCACACTTTTGCATACTTTCAAAAGGTCAGTTAAGGGAATTATTATGCAGCTGAAAAATTACCTTCCTTCCTCTTGTGCATATATACCATTACTGTAGCTCTCTAGTGTAGTTCAGTAATCTAGAGACTGAAGGATTGTGTTGGATATTGGTGATACTTTATATTCTCCTGTTGGTGTATGTCAAGCTTAGATTTTTTGGTACCAGTTTAAAAAATGCATAATAGTAGATATGTTTTTAGTGAGGTTGGGGGTTTCTGTAGCAATAATTCATTCCAACATTGTTTTGCAAACATTTTCATTAATTGTAAATTAGTCCTTTTTTTATCACTTTGGAATAATTTTGGCAAACTTGCCTTGGCAAAACTGTTGTTCATCATCTCTAGCTACACTCAGAACGGATTACTGCCTCACCTGTTCTAAATCAAGATATCGCTTAAATAGGACCTGACTCACAAAGTGAAGAACATCAAAACATCCTCAAGAGCTAGACATCATGCTGAGATAAAAAAAAAAAAAAAAAAATGAAACAAATGAGACTTTTCAGTCTGGACAGCCATTTTTTTTTATTTAGGGACTCCTGTGAACCAAATTGCGACCCGTTATCAACCAAACATGGCGAAGACATGGAACAGCGGTGAAGCTTCCCAGGATCAGCCAGCTGACCAAAATCACTGCAAGAGCATCTCATTCAAGAGTGCACAGAAGACCCCACAACAAGGTCAGAGGTCATGCCTCCACCATAATAACAAGATTATGCAAAAAAGGCCTGCATGGCAGAGCTCCAAGACAAAAAACACTGCTGAACCAGAAGAACGGTAAGGCTCATCTCAATTTTTTCAGAACATGTCTTGATGATCCCCAAGACTTTTAGGAAGACATTCTATGGACTGAAGAGACAAAAGTTTAACTCTTTGGATGGTGTGTGTCTCATTACATGTGGTGTAAAAATAACACCGCATTTCATAAAAAGAAGATGCTTCCAACATTAAAATATTGTGGTGGTAGTGTGATAATCTGGGTCTGTTTTGCTGCTCCAGAACCTGGAAGACTTGCTGTGATAAATGGAAGCATGAATTCTGCTGTCGACTAAGACGTCCAGAAGGAGAATATTCACCCACTTGTTCAGGACATCAAGCTGAAACAAACTTTGGTTCTGCGGCAGGTCATTGATCCAAAACACACTAGCAAGTCCACTTCTGGCTGAGAAAAAAAATTAAAACAAGATGAAGACTTTGGAGTGGTCAAACCTAAATCCTATTGAGATGCTGTGGAACAATCTTAAAAAGGCCGTTCCTCTCCAATGTGGCTGAATTACAACAATTCTGCAAAGATAAGTGGATCAAAATTCCTGCACAGTTGAAAAAGATGCATTGATAGTTGTCACAAACACTTGATTGCAGTTGTTGCTGCTGCTAAGGGTGGCACAACCAATTATTAGGTTTAGGGGGCAATCAGTTTTTCACAAATTACCGTGTAAGTTTGCCTTTTTTTTCCCTCCAATAACAATAAACACCTTCATTTAAAAACTGCTTTTTGTTTTTACTTGTGTTGTCTTTGACTAATATTTAATTGGTTTGTTCTGAAACATTGAAGTGTGACAATCAAAGAAATTGGAAGTAAGGAAGACAAACATTTTTCACACATTTCCATTAGAAATCTACAATGGATTTAGCCAAAGTCTATCATTTCAATGCAGCTGTAGCTCTCAAAAAAGAACGGGGAATGTTATTTCTGCAAGAGAGATCATCCTTGACTGTTTAAGTAATGGAAAATGATTTAACTATGTTATATCTTGCAACTTTGTAGCACAATTAATACCTATACACTTAATGTTTCTACTTTATAGTGGAATAATTGGGCTAATTTTAGAATTAATTGGGCTATTTATTTATTCCAGTTAATGGGGTTTATATTATCAAGCATAGTAAATGTTGCTAAAGTTTTGTTTTATGAAAAATAGGTTTTTACAATTGTAAAAAAATATTTGGATGTAATATTTAGTGCCATGCATACTATGGTTGACAGTATATTTAGCCACTCAGATGGAATTTTACTGTTTTTTATGTGCATACCTGATCAAGATCTTAGATATCAATGTTTTAATTTGTTGGAAGGGTGTTGGGATGATGGAAAAGAGAAAGAATATTGAGAAAATTATGGGTCAATTGCAATCAATATCACAACTATAATAATCAAGAACTGTATTGCAATTGGATGCTTTTCTGCTATCATTAAACAATAATTATAACCCATAAAACCCTGTGTAACATCTGTTTGAGAATCTGCTAAGGAATCAGCTTGGAAGGGGTTAGAGAAAGATTTTAAAATGAAACATATCTATGGTAATTGGTATTTGTGTTTTTTAAATATGGTTCACTAATCATCTTTACTTCTGAACAATATTTATTGAATTCAAATGAGCTGAAACACATGTTAGTGTTCATGTATCAAACGCGAGTGCAGGCAGACTCTCCTGTGAGGTTGTCAAAGGTCAACTCTGTGCCCCTGCAACCTCTCAGCCCCGTCCCATGAGACCCGGCGCTGACAGTGGCCCAAGGCACTTCCACGCTACACGGGATTCCCCTGGCACACACACTTACACACACACACACTACTCTAATGATTGCCAGCTGGAACGCAGTCACTACCTGTAGCCGTGGCTCTGCTTTTCCTTTCACACCGGTGCTGACGTTGTATTTCTATGTGTGTGTGCGTGTTTCTGCCTCCCGCCCCAGGCTACAGCGGCGGCCACCCGCGCCCTGAGAGAGAGCAGCATGAACTTAAACCCAGAGGCGGACGGGACGATCATCAAGGTGCCCGTTCCCAAGTGAGTCCCCCTTCTGACACACAAATATGCCAGAGGCCAGAAAGCCTTTCCTCCGCTTTAGCACTTTTCCGTCTTTTCCATCTTCTGTTCACTTTTGTTTTTCCTCTATCATTTTTCTGTTTTTTTTCCCCCCTCCTCTCTTGTTTTTAACACAAACTTCTGCCTGTTCTTCCCATGAAACATCATCCAGCATGCAAATATCGCAGCCAAATCTCACACATAATTTCTCACGGTTTTTGTTTCACTTCATTAATAAATAAATCCACAATCTTAGCTGTAGCTGACAAGTTTATTGACTTTTCAGAAGGAGTTTTAGAGAGCCTCAGTGTGTTGGCATGATTGTCAGGTCACTCTCTCTATTTCTACTCTTGCTAAATATCTCGCACCCTTTCTATTTTTTCCCCTGCCAAATCAAACAACCTCACACACAACAATCCGTCACTCACTCAACAAGCCGCTCTCTGTGTGTAAAGACTACAGTTTTTGCATATACACAGTGTTCATGTGAGTCTGCATGCCTCCTGTGTTTATGTGCATGTGTGCACGTGGAGCAGCAGGTGTTAGTCTGGCAGAGGAGGGACACAAGAGTCGGTCTGCTTTTCCCTCTGCAATCAGCCTCGGCATGCTCCAAGCCTCCATTTGCATTTCCAAAGAAAGGCGCTTCTTGATTGGCCCTGGAATCGTTAATTAGGCCGCATTGTTTGCAGTAAATAGACGTGGCACTCGGATTGTTTGCAAATTGTTCCGCAGCAAAAACAAGACGAAAAAGCCAATTAAGGGCAAGAAAAGCATAGTGTAACGGGAAGCAGGTCTTTTCTGACTGACAAATGCAAAGTAGATGCAAACTTGTTGGGAGGATTTTTTTTTTCTTTTCTTTTCTCCAACTCAGCTTTATGTTCTCGAAGTGATTGTAGTTCAAAGCTGTGACTCAGAACTACAAGGTTTATGTTTAAGGCTAACAAGCACTAAGTATATCCATTTGCCTGAGTGAGGATATCATTTTGTGCATTTACATTCACAATCTTTTTTAAAGCTCAGCCATGCTACAATCAGGTAAAATTGTAACTATGTAGGATGCAAAGAACGCCAAAAGTATTTTTTACGATGACCCTTCACTATTTTTAAGTTTTCTTTTGGACTTTACACTTATTTTGCATTTAGTGGTTTCACTTTTTTTTTTTTTTTGAGATGTTTCAGAAATAAAGTTTTCTTTACCTCAAGTGATTAGACTGGATTGCCAGTAAAATACTAGGCAATGTAGGAAAGATCATGTTTTAAATCTGCTCTATAGCTACTTTATTAGACATTCGTCACAAAGATAAAGTTAAAATTTTTTCATCTGAATGTTTTATAGCAACTAAATATCAGACGTAAAATATATGAATTTAGTTATTACATAACTTTGAGATCATGTGTGGAATTCTTTCTCCTGTTAAAGACATGACACTTTTATTGACACCATATTTTGTTTGATTTTGATTTTGGACTGGCTGGTTGATAGGAGCACAACAAAAAGTTGTGTTGCACAAACGTTTGACGTTTGTGCTATGTTTGACGCCAGTTTTGTTTAATTTGAAGAAGGTCAGGGGAAGGGGCAGCTTCACTCAGGTTAGCACAATATAAACAAAACAGTTTAGGATCTCAGAATAATATGAGCAGCTCACAGTGATCAGTAGAAGCACCTACATTTTGGAATTTGTGTCCAAGATTATTTCCAACTGTGCCCTCTGTGATGTGTGTACAGAGATCAGGTCAACCTTATTACACAGGAAGTCACACTGAACAGTGCAATGAAACTGTACATAAAACCCTCACACCTGCATTTTCTCAGGATGCTGATTAATCACACAAGCTCATCCACAACACATCTGAAACTGATGGTGGAGCTGCAGAAACCTCTTATTTTTATTTTTATTGAGCTGTGAATTTGCTGTGATAAGGCAACCCTTGAACTGTTTTAGAGATCTCCCTAATCCAGCGTGAATTCTTGTCATCAAACTATTTTTGGCAATGTTTTCCCTCCTTTTAACGGCAGAGTGACACGGGAACACAGAGAAAACCTTGCCAAGTTGGCCAAACAATTCAGCAACAAGGCTAAAGACTCTCTGAGGAGAGTGCGCTCCAATTCTGTCAACCAGGTGAAAAAGGCAAAAGAGAGTCACTCTGAAGACACAATACGACTCATAGAAAAACAGGTACAAACCCTACAAGGCACTTCACAGCTAAGAGAGTAAAAAAAAAAAAAACACTTTTAACTTCCTATATATTCTTTTTTTACAGATTCAACAGATGGCAGACAACATTGCTGCGGAAATCGACAAACAACTTGCAGCCAAGACCAAAGAGCTTTTAGGATAACTGTAAGGAAAGAAAACCAATAAGTTTCCAGTTACATATTTCATCATCGATAAGACGAACGGGAACCTGTTGGTAACAGAGACTGGATCATGATGGAGACCTAGCTTCTGAATCATCCACAGACGCATATTTTGGTCTGCTGAATCTTTTCTTCTTGACCACACTGTTGGGTACGCATCATTGCTGTGCGATATCTGCGTCCAGCTGCATAAAGACGTAAACAGAAACTGGCACGGAAACGGCAACAACGACGACAGACTGCCTGTCACCTCCCTCCTCTTCCTTGTTACTCTCCCCATCTTCAAACAAACATCCAACAGGGGACAAATGGCCTTTTAATGGGATTTGTGGGCCTCCTCCTAATCAAACTCCTTGCCACAGAGGCTGTCTGTTTATACAAAGCAAGCGCACCCATCCGAATGTAAACTGGCTGCGGGTTTTCCTTGGTGGCAAGAGTAAGACGCAGTTTGTTCTCGAAACTTAGGCAGATACCATTAGCGTGTTGCCAAACATTTGTTTCGCATTGATTCTCAGTCTGGTATAAATGCACATCAGGAGGGAGGGAAAAAGAGCCTTTAATTTCTGTCCATGTCTAGGATTGATAACATGGCTACTCTATTTTAAACACAATAAAGTTAGGAAAGACACATTATTGATGGAGCCCATTAAAGAAACACTGCTTTGAAGCATGTGCGTCATCTTGTTCTCTCTTGTTTTCTTTTCATTTGCTTTACTTTTTGGTTTAAAGCCGGCCCCTTGCTCCATTAGCTGGAGTGATAATAGACTTTTCCTGTGCAGGGACCTTCTGGGGGCCCTGACTGCTGGCACCATGGTCGTCCATTAGGAAAAGAGGCTTTTAATGTTCTACACTTGGCCTCCTTTGTCTTTAAATAGCTTCACTTTTCAAACTTGCAGCTGAGAATAGCTGGTTTGCAGGAGCTGTTGAAACCAAGTCAATAACAGGAATAGTTGGAATGAAACAAAAAACACACACACATTGTGTCTAGCTCTGCTTTCATCTGCCCGTTGTTTATACCAGCTGGAGGCTTTCTGTGCCATTATGTGGCTGGTGTCATCATCTTTATCATGATTTCTTTTGCTCCTTCCGCTACTGGTCACAGGCGGCCCGCAAGTCAGACAGTCTTTATTTTCAGTCTGCCCACACTTGATCTCACAGCCACACAGTCATTTGATGACTGCAGCAGCTCTGCAGCTGCTAATTACATTTTTATTGCAATGCATTCTCACTTCTCCAAATTGGATTTAGGAATAGGGGGCATTGCAGGTTTCACTGGGGGTCTTACTGTGTGTGGTTTTAATGTCCAGAGTCCTCTGTCTGGGGCTGCTCTTTAATGGTCCAAACAGTCCAGAGTCACTGGATAAACAAGAGTTTAGCAGAGGAGTGGACAGACTGGGACAGAGGAGGGCGGGGTGGAAATGTCAGGTTTTTGTGGTGATTCTTGGTCCATATGTCAGCAATTTGAGGGCATTGTGTACCTTGGCCTAAAACAGAGGCTTCATGATCGATGGAGGGGAGAAAAATCTCCCAAAGTCCCTGGCGCACAACACAGGCAAAGCACAAGGAAATTGCTTTCAGCTGATAGCTTCATTTCGGTTGACATTTATCAACTGAATTACCCCTGTTCCTTTTCGAATGTTTACTACTACCAGCAGCGCTGCCTTTTTGACGTACATGTCTGTGAGCGTCCGCCGTTAGCGTGTGAGACCGCGCGTGTTTGCCAACAAGAAAGCGGTAGAGGTTTGTCTCTGTGGAAGTTTGGCTGTATCCTTTGGCGACACCTCAAAAAAATATACAAGGCCAAATTAGTTCAGTAAACCTTTAATTTGATAGGGCAGGCCTTTATTCACAGCTGGCGCAAAGTGCAAACATGCTGTTTGTAAAAGTTGTTTTTGTTCTTTTTGCAGAAAGGGTCAAAGTTTGAATCCTAAATATTAGGTCATATTCAGTAGCACTTTCTGTAAAAATACATAAAACGTAAGATGAATTCATCCTCTACTGCAGTGTAACGTACTCACACAGGAAAAAAAAAGGAAAATCCAAACTTCTTATTTAAGTATATTTATTCAGCAGGGGAATATCCTACATTAGGTAATAATTGCTACTTAACAAATTTACCAGTGGCACAATTACTGGTTCTTCTTCTGTTAATAATTTGCTCAACCCCCTTTATGGACGACTCTCCTAATATTTCACAATGTTGTTGACATGAAAAAGGTTTGTCTTACTGTTTGATAAACACAAAAAAACATTTATTTTGAAGCATCATATCTTTGAGATCCATTAATGATAAATTCTCTATTTGCCTGGCAGAAACCATCAGCCTTTTAAAGTCTGATTGTGTATTAGAGAGTTAATTGTTTCATACACTCTTAAATTGTCACATTGCTATTGGAAGAAAAGAGTCCCAAAGCATCAAAGATCCTCCACTGTACTTAAGAGTAGAAATGAAGAGGTTTTTTCCCCCCTAAAAATCGGTCAAATGTTTCATTCCACAATCATATGGAGTTTGTGGTTGTCTCAAAGATCAATTTTTACCTTGCTAATCCAGGGACATCACTCTTTACTGCAGTTGAGAGGTCGTTTTTTGTTTTGTTTTGTTTTTGTTTTTTTCTCAACTTCTATTTTCCTCCCGCTGATTTAATGTAGTGAAATTAAAGGCTGGATTTTACTACAATTTTCCCTGTGTTGTTTTGCCAAAAGAGAGTTGTACAGCAGGGGAACCAATGATTGTGCCACTGTTGACTGTTAAAAAGCAATTATTTCCTTATGTGGTATTTCTTTCCTACTCAATAAATTTACTGAAATTAAAGCTCACATTATTCCTTATTCATCTGTTTGAGAATATGTTGCTGCAATACAAGACATATTTATCTTAAGGCTTTTTACGCATCTTTACCTGGACTGCTTTTAAATGTGGTCAGCAGTGTATCTAGTGATTATAGAGCACTTTCCTATAAACACCCAGGCAAGCAATGCCTTTTTTTTCTTTTTAAGTCAAGTATACTTTTTGACAGGCCAACAGAAACCGGAGCAAATTATGTTGGAGTCACCTGAGTCTGTCGCATCAGAGAACTTCTCTACTAAACATTTTCATGATCTGTCTGATAAAATATGTAATTTGGCTTTGTGAGAAAGATGAGTGACATGTTGGTTAGAAGAAATACTAGGATCTGCAAGCACCAGAAGAGAATTTAGGCTTAGTTGTGAATATTTTCTAAATACTCACGTTTTTAACAACTACACTCTTTAATGAATGACAAGAGTTTGACATGGTGAACAAACTGAATAGACTAACTTGTTTTGTCACGTTTGACTGAGGGCAGACGGGATGCAACGATGATTAACAACCCCATCTTGAGGCGCAAAATGGTATTACACCTGTGTCCATTCTGGCGCTCACTGCTAAGCAATGTTTGTTATTCCCTCAAAGATGGGTGTTCACAGAAGATTAAAAATTTGATATAGCAACCAAAGAGTTGAGACACTGAACTGTCTTAAAGTTTGCAAGGACACAATAAGCTTCTGCTGCTACAGATTTTGTCCAGGATGTGTCTTTTCTTGTTTTTTTTTTGTTTTTGTTTTAGATCTATCCATGGTTTAGCTTGACTGATTCACCATCCCAGGCTTCTACAAAAAGTAAGGAAAAGTTCAACATTTATGCAATTGAGTTTTAGGTCACACAGCACCTCTTAAATTTAAATACATAATTTCTGTAAGTAGATAAGTTTAAAAAAACTATTGGCCATCCAGGATTGTGCAAAAGATTTTTCAGACTTGCTCTATTCTGACTTGACGCAGACTTTCTGGTCTTGATCAACTTTTTCACTAATTTTCACATTAATGTTTGTGGTAGCAGCTAGACTCTGATCTTAATTGGTCAGATAAATGCTTGTAAAGGCATTTATACAGCATTTATATTTGACAAACAGGAGTAGGATGTTTTTTATGTCATAAAAATATTGACCAAAAAGCCTTTGCATGCACTGGTGCTGCATCATTGGTTGGAGGTAACAGATATAAAATCTTTCATACACCCAGAGCCTCCTTTAGTGATCAGTGTAATTTTGAAACATATTCCTGGGACACTGTTAAGTTGGATTTAATATCACTCTTTTCTGTCTTCTTTATAGGCTGCTGTGCTTTAATTAAATTTTTTAAACAACGCAACGTACAGATATACCCTCTTGTGTGTCGTCTTCCTTCGCAAATCGTATAAATAATAATGCAGTGAATGCAACCATCAGCACCTGTTTCTGGTTCACACTGATGTTATTAGGTTAATGCTGGCATCATCAAAAACATTTTTCACTGAGCTTGTCTTTTGAGAAGATTCTCACTTTGTGTTTTAGGCTGTTGGTGTTCAGTAGCTCAATAACCACTAATACAGTGGGAGTTCTCTGGTTCTTTTTATTTAAGTTCCATTCATTTTACAATATGGGGGTACAAAATTATGAGACTATGAAAACCAAGCTGCAGAAAATAAGAGAAAATAATAAAAAATTATTATAACTGTGTTATACAGTTGGAGGATCAGTGATTAATTTATCTTTAAAATATCAGTGTGCATTCAATTAATTAAAAACAACAAAACTGCAGTTAATCATCATAAACTGAAAACAGAATAACAGATTATTGCAAACAAATAGAAATGAAAACTAATACTAAAATTACTACCAAAATTACGACATATTGATTCTGTGATATAGAATCAATATATTGCAATTTTATAATTACATTATGCAATATATAAAAAAATTTAATATATCTATTTTTAAATTACATATATATACAAAACAAAGGTTCAGTGCATTACCACCGACAAGTTGCCTTCAAAAGGCTGTTTGGTAAAACCAGATGAAGGCTGATGCATTTTTCTGGTCCTGCATAAGGAGCAAAACCTCACACACACAAAAGTTCACTGATCAGAATCACTTTAAATGACTACAATAAATACAATTAAAGCCTGTTTAAAATTTTTGCACACAACTGAATGTCTTTCCAAATAAATTCAGAGCCATTCATCATTTTTGACTTCCCTTTTGAAATGTTTCCACTTTGAAGCTGCATTTTTCATACAGTCCAAGAGAATCTTGGCATTCGCCAGTCAGATGTTCGTTTTACTGTACAGAATACACTGACGAAGAGGAGCACATGCTGCCGTCTTGCTTTTGTCTTGGTCACGTTGCTCCAGCAGCAGATAGAGGACGGTTGGACAACAACTGCGTTGACCACTTCAGGAAAGACAGAGTGGGTTTGACTCCACATACTTACCTCTCATCCCCCCTCCTCCTCCTTCCTCTCGCTCACCTCTCATCGCCTCTGGAGAGTGAAGGAGCATCGCAGTGCGACAAGCCACCCTGAAGATCTCATCAAGGATCCAATCAGTGCTTGAAAATGAAATGCACTCTCCTCTGGTTGTGATGATGGGTAAAAAGACATATTGAGAGGGCCTGTTTGGAAGTAAAATCTCTGCATATGCAAATAGGGCTTAAAAATTTAAATGAATTTAGGAGTGTCTCTGATAATGTCAGGGCCACAGAGGGGAGAAAAATATGTGCAGATTAGCCCATTAATATTTATAGATGTTTTTTATATATACATGTGCACATAGATATATCTGGCATCAGGTTTGGTTGTGTCTATTAATCCAGGTGGGTGCTCTGAGTTCCTCTAACGGGGAAATGAATGAGCATTTTAGGAGGAAGCTGGATATCCTAATAATCAGGTAAGCAAATAGCAGGCAATGAGAGAGTTTCCTTCCGTCAGTCATTCCCAGAATTGCTCCTGTCTGGTCTGTGAGTCATTTTAATTTAATGGAGCGTGTGCCATGCTCCCCTCCAGCTCCCCCACAGCATTTAGAGGGACCACACTGGACCCCAGGAAGGCCTCCACACCCACTAGGACGCTCCCCAACCTCCACAGGGACCCAGCAGACGGTCCACCCTGGTTCTCAAATGGGAACAAAGCGTTCCCCAGTCCAAAGTGGTTAAACTGTCATTCCGAATTGTCTGGACATCGTGATTACCGGCATGGGAGGAATTATATATTTAGCTTTATGTCCATCGCCATTTCCTCCCCCAACCCTGATCTGAAGTGACTGGCCCAGTAGTGTTTCGATATTACTATCTCTGAGGGGTTTAAACCTTCTCCCAGGAGACGGGAGTAATCAAGGACTGCCAGCAGGAGAGCAGGAGGAGGAGGAGGATGAGAGGTGTGGGGCAGCTGCTGATGGGATGGCGAACAAAATGACAATGGACATGATTTTACAGATATAATTGTTTCCCTGACGCTTGTCTGTGAAAGAGAAGTCTAACAGAGAGGGAAATTGTGTAAAATGAGTAACTGGGATCGAGAACGTTTTTTTGAACAGAATTGTTTTTGGAAAATCAGGAAGAAGATACGTTTTTGTTAGAGGAATGTTCTTTATTTCATTTTTCCTACTTCTTGATATTAGGAGTAAAGCGTTTTGTCTGAGTTCCTCCAGCATGTCAATTTTTCTTAGTTTTCAAGAATGGCAAAAAACACAATTATGTTGCCTTAACCTTAGGGCTGTTAAGTAAACTTTTACCTGTTTTTAAAAAATGTTTTTAATTTAAGCAAACCAAATAAGGGTTTTGTCATTTATTTTAATGTTTTATTATAATTTCTTATTTTTGCCCTTTTATCTGCCTTTAAATTTCTAGAAACATTTTTATCTTTTAGAACATTTTATGTTATATTGCTATATATTTAGAATTTCTTGTAGTTCTTTTTATTTGTTTATTATTTGTTAATACATGATGAATTTGTTGGTTAAAATTCTTTGGTACTTTTATACATACTTTATTTATTTATTTTTATATAACTGCATATTTCATATATATTACATATTATGTATGTTAAATCTTGTCAATTTATTTAGTTTCATTTATACCAAATACTGTGTCTTGGTATTTTATTTGTTGACCATAATTCATGCATTTAAATAGATGACAGATGGACAGATAGACAGATAAAATGAATGTGCAGCTATAAATAGTTCAGCATTGATATTCTTCATTAGGTTCTTGGTCACATGAATACTGATCAGTGAATACTTTGATTTTTTTTCTGTCATTTATCTGTATTTTTTTTTCGTTTGTAAACCTCTTCACCTCAGCCTCTCATCCATCCTAATAGGAATCATTTATCCTCAGTAAAGTCACTGTGTGGTTATAAACAAAAGTGACCGTCAGAAAAGCAGATGAACTCAGCCAGTGAACAGGACAGGAAGCCTCTTAATCTGCAACCCAATCCAGCCGTAGTTTAGTGAAACCTGGCTCAGCTTCGCCGGTCGAGGCTTGCGAGGAAGGAAGTGAAGGGCTCAGGAAGCAGCGCTCAGAGCTTTCACCAGTCATATCCATCACAGCACACAGTGATGGAAGCATGTGTGTGCATGTGTGTATGTGTCCCTGTTTCACCAGTCGTATCCATCACAGGACTCTGTCTCCAGGCCCGGGCGGGGGGACTTGGAGGGTCATTAGAGGGGCTGGGCTGCAGGCTGCAGTGCTGCACTTTAACTAAACATCTTTTCCATAAAATAAATGCTTCCAGGTTAGAGCAGGTCTTGGAGAAGCCTGGTCGCCTCGCTTTTGCTGCCACTCATCTGATCCCAATTACCAGACACATGGGGTCAATGCCAGCCAAGAGTTTATGGCTATAAACTGGAGCCGTTGGACTCCAAAATGAACCCTACCACCAAAGTGTTGCATCTTTAGGGCCTGCTTGTCACTCAGCTGTGATACATCATTTAATGTAGCCGCTATATTTACAATAGCTTTGTCTGTAGGTAAAGTGTTTAGTTTAGTGGTTGAAACTGTTGGGATATCAGAGCAGAGACTTCCTCCGTTTTTATTTACCTTCATTCAAATCTTTTCAGCAAGTACAGAGAATAAATATTTTTGATTTCATAAAATTTACTTACAATGCCTTGCAAAAGTGTTCATTCCTTTTTCAAATAATTTTCTTATTGTCCGAAAAGTGACGTGTGCATTTGTGTTCAGCCCCCTTTTATTGTGATGCTCCTAAATAAAATCCTGTGCGACCAACAGCCTTCAGACTTCATCTAACTAGTAAATAAAAAACACCTGTTTGTAATCTGGTGCCAGTATAAATACAGCTGCTCTGTGACTCTCAGAGGTTTGTTAGAGAACACGAGTGAACAAACAGCATCATTAAAATCAAGAAACACAGCTGATACACCAGGGAGAACGTTGTGGAGAGGTTTAAAGCATGGTTGTTAGAAAAAAAAAATCATCACTCTGTTCAATCACTTTAGGAAGGAACCAGTATGGCACACGTACCAAGACAGAAACTGGCATGCCAGGTAAGAATTTTATTAATCAGAGAAGCAGCCATGAGGTCCATCAGAAGTTTGTCGCTTTTGGTTAAAAAAGAAACTCTTGCCCAAAATGCAAAATATTGTGTGGGGTGGAATATTAACTGCACACCATCCTGAATACATAATCTCACAATAAGGAAACATGAGATGCAATATACAAACATCTCTTTATGTGGGCTCATGGTATAAAATGCTATTTTATATTGAATATTGTGGTTTTACCAGAAACACCTTGTCAGCTGTGCAGGTCAAAGTCTTGTTATTGAATATGTATTGTACATCTTCCACTTTTCCAATTTAGTTTTTTATTTTATTTACATTTTTGTTTCTACAACCCTTCTCTCAGGTAAGGATACTTCAACCTTGATGATGCACTGAGTAGTCTGTGAACACCAACGACGGATACCACAGGATTTGTAACAATGAAAAAATTATGCTGAAATGTGATTTGTGTAAATTATTTAAACCACTGCGTTTGTGTGTAGTTGCATCAAAATGCAAGTAACCTGATCTCTGAGGAGAGGAAGAGTAGATCATGGTGATGTGTGTGTGCTTGTGTAGACTGAGTGTGCATTTACATCCATACATTATTGAATAATTGCTTCCCGATGCTCTCCTCTTTTCCCTCGAATATTAATTACCGATTGATGAAACTTTGTTGGTCAGAGGGGTTGACGCTGAAAGAGGAAATGGGGGGGATGAAGGTGGAGATCAAGCTGTTTGAATGGAGGGTAAACTTATTCAGAGTGTGTTGTGTGTGGTTTGTGGCTGTGTTGGGAGGCAGGATGGGATTGATGGGTAATGGAGTAAAGCATCAACAGGGTTGAGTTTCAGGGAAAATCATCTTTCTTGGTTTAAATGACAAGATTTTGAAAGCGGCATGATAACAATTGACATTTATCCCCTTTTGAAGGAAAAATACGCTTAAGAAAGACTTTGTGCTACTTTTGTAAAGTCCCTCATATTGAGGAGATTTCTAGCTTGTTAAGTTTAGTTGTAATACTCACAAGACAGTTTCTGGAGTTTGTTCAGTGGCGCCTTATTGCACAAGCTAAGCTAAACCACAAAATGAGATTGCAACACACCAACAACAGCTAAAGCAAAAATGTACTCCTTTGTACTCAGATGCTTTTGTTTCTTCATATGGTTTTTTTTCCCTTCTGCATAACTATTTAATTCCAGGGTAAATGAAATGAAACTATATGGTTTTATTGTCACAGAACGTGAAAAATCCAGAGGCTGTATGGAAAAGAAGATGGCACCATCTAGTGGACGTCTGAGGTAAGATAAAAAATTAATGGGATTGCATAAACAAAAAGCCATACATCAAGCGTCTAGACTTTTATATTGTTTAGATATGCTTTGTCCAGTCGAGTGGACAGAGGGTCTGAAGGCATCATACTGAAATATTGGGGAACTCAAATAGTGGATAAACGCTTCTCAAATGATCAGGAGCAGCTGTTGCAATCGAAACTCGAATTCAGTAGATCTGAGGTTTTTATGATGGGAAACAGTTAAAAAATAGAGGAAGTTTTTGTTGCACAATCCAGAATTTTTAAGATTGCTACAACACCTTTGGTACTTAACATTATTAAGATTCCCTTGACTGTGACAACAATTTAACTATGCTATGATACCATATGCAATATTAGCCGTGTTGCTTGTAAAATGCTTAGACACATAAGGAAAAATTATATTTTAATCATCTGCTGATTTTGTAAATCTGTCATTTTATAGCAGGTTCATTTTAAAGCCATGAGACTGAATGTTGACCAACAATGTAGAAAAACAAATGGTTCATAAATGTGTCATGCAGGTTCCTCCAGGGAACCCTGTGTCTTACTGTGTGCCAAACTTTCAGCTCAGTTATGATTGCGTCGCACATGTTTGATTTTATAGATTCTGTCTCGTTCTATCTGCCTTTTGTTAGTGATCTCATAGTGATGTTATAAAATACATGCAGATTTCCTCAAAAATACCAGTACTTGAAAGGGCCTATAGTACCAAATGTAATGGGAGTTTCCAAATGATGCATTGCTTCATTTGGAAACAATCTGCTTGTTGAACCCAGATTTCTTAATAAGGATGACACATACAGCAAATCCCACAGATGTCTATCAATGAATGATGATAAATGTGGGTGTTTTTTTATTTGTTTTGTTTTTTTTGTCAAGGTTGCTGAGACAAATTATAGTATGTCGCTGTAAATTACCACAGTTCCCATTTTGGCTTCTGAAGTTTATGATTTGATAACAAACTGGTGATTCCTTTATGAACGTCAGAGGAATTCCTATCTCTGTTTCACATGGAGCTGAGCAAAAAGTCTTTCCAGGAAGAAATCCGATTAAAAAATAAAAATAAAAATAAAAAACAAGCAGGGGACAGATAGTGAGGGCATTATTTGTATTGCATGTGGTTGGATAAGGTATTCACCTATTTATCCAGGCAGACAGAACAAAATCCAAACAGGGCACAAGGAGGAAGTGTTTTCCAACTAAAAAAACACAACAATAAAACTGACAGATTGTACAACCTGTTGTCTTTCAAGCAACTGGTCCAGTTTCTTTTTTACCATAGATATGTTGAATTTCCAAATAGTGACGTAAATATTTGGGGGTAAAGTTATAGGAAGAGACTCCACCCCTGATGAGAAACAGGTTTGTCAAACCGACAACCTCATCGACTGTCATTTACTCACAGGGGGGAAAATGACACAAAACTCTTGGGTTGTTGTCATCTTTGTATTCAGTATGAACTCTGAGAGCTCACAGCAACACAGAACCCCCCCCTAATGTGTATCCAGTTTTCTCAGGTTTCTCCAGATTAACTGCAAACCAGTTTCAGACTAATCCAAGGATAAATAAGATCATCTGACCTTAAACGCTTGTAATTTCCAGTGTTCCAGGAACAGGAAATGTTTTAGGTCACAGTAGCAAAAAAGCCTCATAACAAATGTAAAAAAGACCATAGGTTGTGAATTCTTTCTGCAGATTCATTATTTGCTGCCATGCATGAAGAATCTGTCACAATTTTCTAAACTCTGTACGTTGAAGTGGAAGCTTTAAACTTTACAATGAGCTTTTACATATATAACAAAAGACAAAACTTTAATAACCATTGCAATCTTTGAAAGTAGGTTTGACATCCAATCATGTTCGTCGTTGACTGTGCTCCTTCAGCTGCGCATTTTTATCTGATGCATTAATAATTTCTTATGAAAATGCAACAACATGTGCAAATTTATGTCACTGTTGCATGTCAACCACAGGAACTTCAAGGTCGCTATCTATGGTTTGCATTTCACTTCTCCATTTATGTTTCATAAAGAAAACAACATGATATTTGCTGGTTACAGCAGTTTAGGTTTGGCCACACAGACACACCTTAAAATACTAAAACTAAAATTCACCCATTTGGTCAGAGTTAATAAAAAGTAGCAATGCCCTCGCAAGCATTTTTACACTACTTCTCAAATCTAGTCTTAACCACAAACCTTAATATATTTTATTAGGATTTTACGTAATAGACCAAGACAAGAAAATGCTTAATTGTGAAGTGGGGGAAAGTGGTTATGCAAAAGTTTTACTCATAAAAACTTGAAGCGTCTTCACGAAAGAGTGGCAAGAAGAAAACAACTGTAGAAAGAAGGGCAACTTTTTGGCCTAAATGCAAAATGGTAAATGAGATGGAGGAATAATATGACACATCTCCCTGAACACATCATTGCAGTGGTGAAACATGGTGGTGGCAGTATCATGTAGAGGGGATACGTTTCTTTAGCAGGGAAAGGAAAGATGTAGATGATGACAGGTCAATCCTAAAAGAAAACTTAGAGGCTGCAAAAGACCTGGGGCTTTAGTGGAAGTCACAAGAGCTTGAGCTATTTTAAAAAGAACGGGCACAACTTTCAGTTTATACATGTGCAAAACTGGTAGCAATATAGCACAAAACACTTGCAGCTGCAGTCGTAGTTAAAGAAGATTGCAGGCTTTGGTAGATGAATACAATACACAATTTTCAGGTTTGAGCTAGTCAATAACATAAAATCCCAATAAAACATTGAACTATGTGGTTGAAATGTGACAAAATATGCAACAACAGAAGAAGAATGAACATTTTCACAGCAATGTAAACCAGAAGTTTCTTGGCCAACACCCTGAATTAGTCATAATTTCAGAAAAGAGTCTTTTAACTTTTCAGAAAAAGATGATGTTAAAATAAACAGTTTTATTTTAAACTAAATATTACTGTAACAAGTCATGTCTCTTGTCAGTAAACTTATGGCACTTCCTCATCTTCAGCTGATATTAGAGAAGCTGTTGCTGCTTCGCTTGCAATCCAGCAACTGATCTAAATCAAGACCTTTCTTTTTCTCATGCACGTACAAAGAACTAAAACCTACACAAAGTCTCAAAGCATGCTTGAGTTATCAATTTTTTAAAAAATGAAAGAGTCTGAGACAAATGTTGCATGTCTTCACTATTGCACAAAAGGACGGAGCTCAAATTTCCCCTGGCAGCATTTTGAGAGAAGCCATCTCTTGAAATAAACCAATGTGTGAAATGTAATCTCTTTAATTAAGTAGACAACAAAGACAAATTATAAAAATACAAAAATCTATATTTATTGCACATACATTTTAAAATGTGTTTACTTTGCAGCATATTTGGGCTTTAAAAAAAACTATACATACTATCATCTCTTAAAAAAAAGTAACATGTTTGTTCATTGCCACTGTGTCCTCAGTACTTTACAGATTGCACTTGAGACTTCAGTGTCCCTCTTGTCTTCAGATCTTGCTCAAGAACAGGGCAGTCAAATACAAAGGATTTGATTAATACTCTGTAAGATCCTCTTTCACTTAGAAACCTCAGAGTGTCATGAAAAAGTGGCTCCCTTCTTTATCCAATCGCAGCAGTGTCTTGTTGTACTGGGACAGAACAGTCCTCAACTTCTCCGCTGATATCTTTTCACCAAGAGAGAGCCACATTCTTGCTTCCTGGAACAAGTCACCTTCCAGGTGCTGCAATTGACATACATAAGAAGATCCAAAAAGCTGGCATCAAGGAAATTCGAAGCAGCATTAGTCCAAGATGAGAGCAGGATGCCAGCTACGGTTGTTTTCCCACTTCCAGAAAGTCCCTCCCTCAGGTAACAAGACTTCACCGGCATGTAGAGTAGATCCTGGAGTCTCACTGACATCCTCTCCCTGAAAATAAAAAGAAGCTCTGTAATTCTGACCTATATAACATTACCAGTTGAAGGCATCAGTACAAACTCTTAGTTTCATAACCTTAATATAAATACTGCCAGTAAAAAAAATAAATAAAAAGTCCTAACAGTGAGCCATGTGGGACACCTCAGATTTCTCCAAAGTAACATATGTTGAAAGGGGAAAAAATATGCTGTTTGTGTGTTTATATGCTTTGAAGTCCTTGAACTGTGACATGGATGAGTAAAATACAAATAAAATCCATTTCTGGACAGTTTAATTTACTAACAAATGGGAGTTTTAATTGGGTGTGGGTCATTTCATTCTTTCACCATGTGGATCAAGTGGCTAACATGGGGATCAGAACAGAAATTAATATAAATAAGGTGTAATACAACTGTATACATTAATGTTAGCTTAGGTTGAAATATGAGCAAAATTGACCTGGGAATCATTTTAATTTCATGCAGTCAAGTCGTTGGGCTTTCTGTAAATGACATTAAAAAGGAAGCGGAGTCTGCTATTTTTTCAAAGGGATTGGAAAACTGTCTCTGACTCACTTGTTTTGCAGCCTGTAAGGCAGCGAAACTATCACAGAGGTGTCTTGTTTTTTTGTAGTGAGATAGAATTCAAAGTAACGAGCTTTCAGATGCAATCTCAGATTTTCCTCTGTGGGACGTGCAGCAAAAAAACAAACTCGTTGAAAGAGAATGTTAAAAGAAATGATGTTCTTCTTTTACTTCCTTCTTGAACATATAATTTTATTTTTATTGTGTCTAAAATGGGTAAATTTGCCTAGTAGCTTACTAATGTAGTTTTCTACATTAGTAAGCATTCTTTTATTTTATGCATTTAGCGCAGTATTTCAACTTCATTTCTTTTTTTTCTTTCTTTTTTTTTTAGATAGTTGTTTTCTATTCTAAAGGTTTTTACTGGAGCCTAAAGGCAGTGATGATGGTAGAGGACCATATCACTGCAGACAACAAGAGACAGATATCAAACAACACAACAGTATCGTAGCTCGGCGTCACGTCTTACCTTCAGTAATAACTATTTCCTCAACTTTGTTTCCTTTGTCTTTCTGTAGGCCTGAGGGGAAATTAACATTATCAGGAAAACAGGGGACTTATTAAACCGCTCAGCTAATCAGTTCCAGAGTTAATAATGACCACCTAATTTAATCATTACTAGTGTAAACATATGAGGCCTAATATATCAATGATTTGACTTCAATGGACTTTTTTTGCAGCTGTTAAACGGTGCTTTCAAAGTTGTTGTTCGGTACAGAAGAATGGAGCTGTTCAGACTTACAGGCAGCTGCAGACATGGACTCCTCATCACCAGCCAGGCAGCTACGGGTCTTGGGAGTTCTGGTACCTATAAAACAAGGGGACCTTTGATTTAGTGTGTTGATACAAAATGTTAGATAATGTTAGATAAATAGTGGATGGTCTGTCTGTCTCTAAAAGCATAACGCAGCACATTTACATTGAAAAAAGACGTATTAGCTTTAAATTAATGCTTTACAGTATGCTTTCTATTCATTTGTCTTGCAACACATTTAACAAATTTGGAATTTGACGTTTAGGGAAAAAATGCAGCACTTTTAAAAACATTTTATGCTAACCTTAGTAAAGTGATTAAATTATCTTTTGTTGCACTATAATAATCTCTCAATGAAAATTTAGGAAAAATCAAAACATTAAGTAACTAATAAAATAATTGGTTTCCACACTTATTCATAATCTTAACAATTCAATTAAATGTACCGGTAGCTGAATCATTTTTACTGTAACCATTTCCTCTGTAATGTGGATCAGAGTATTTAGGAACTATAACATGACCTCCTTGAACACCTTGAAATAAGTTTGGATTCTTCTACTATTTCTGTTTGTGAGCATATTCAACTGTAATTTTTTTTATATTATTTTAAGAATTTTTACACTTTTATAGTGACGCCAACAAATGTGGAAGATGCTGGATGACAATGTTAAGGTGTTATTACAAGAGCATTATGACTTCATTTTTCTTTCCGTCTCTTATTTACATAGTTAACATTTTGTGTGAAAACAATATTCTTGTAAGTATCGCTCAGAATGCTGATGTTTTCTGAATATAGTCACCCAGAGATTTCTATACCCATAACTCAAACAGGATTTCTTGACAAATTAGCTCGTTCATTTATCTGAAAGTGTGTGTAATAAGTGTACAAGCGAAGAGTTTGGATGAAAAGGTGAACAAGCGCTGGGCCAAAAAAGCACCTACGCATTCACAAATAGCTGTGAATTTCCCTTTTAGCAAAACCACGCTGGGTGATTCCAGGCAGATTCATGAAGTCCTCAACTTCAACAAATAAAAGCAAAGTCATGCTCACGTGACTAGCATAAACAGGAAATGTCACATGCTGGTGAAATTCCACTAAATTAAAATCACAAAAGGTACGGAAGTAAATCAAACATGAGATCGTCAAACATTGTGAGAAACACTTCTTCTTTCAAGTGGAAATGGCCATTGCCATACATAAAAAAAAAACTTAGATTTATATTTATCATTGAACTAATGTTTTATTGTTGTTGATTTTACCTCAAAGCCTTTTTTTATCTCATCTCTTTAGCAACAGAACTAAAGCTAGGTGACAAAGCTCCAGAACAGGAAGGATATAAAAAATGTGGTGAACTGCACAGACACTAATGTCAGACTGTTTGAGCTTTAAGGTCAAACATGAGAGACATGCGAGAGACACTCCAGAATTTCCCAGCAATGCAGCAAGTTGCAAACTTAAATAAAGAACCAAAGTGAAAGCCAGACTCCAGTGATGCTTCCCTTTCCCACTGGTCTGTTATGCATCTCTTTTAGATCTATCTTTGTATCACTTTTTGTTTTACTTTCTTCCACAACTTATCTACGTTTGCAAAGTCATTTAAAATTCCCAAATGTGGAAAATTCTTAGCAATTTTTTCAGATTTGGCTTGTTGCACACACTGATGCTTCCTTTAAAAAAAGGAGATGTTACTCAACAGGAGAATATTCAAATGTTCTCAAATACTTCATTCAGCAACTGTATAGTAATCTGAAACTTAAAAGTGGTCAGAATAATATGGTGAAGTAATATATGTACAAATGCTTAACAAAATCTAAACATTGTAGAATATGCTGCTAGTAATGTTTTATATTGCTATTCATATTGTCTGATTTTTGGTAGATTTGTTTTCAGTTAGTAGCATTGCAAAACAGCAAAATTAAAAATCTTTAATGATTACATTTTAAATACAGACTGCAATTTCTCACTAAGCTGCAAAACAAACAAAAAACTGTGGTAGGATGCAGTAGTCCTGAGAAAAACCCACAGTCCACGACCAAGACAAGATTGAGGGATGGATGGATGGATGAGCCATGTTGTAGACACCAAACAACCCCTATATTATCATCACTTCTAACACCTACAAATAAGCAATGAGTGCCACTGTGAACTTATCAAACCAAAGAGCACTTGTGTGCTATAAGTCTTTCTGAGATAAGATTGTGCATATACAGCAGCTCCAAGTTGCTGTCCTACTTTTTCTTAAGTAAAATGGTGTGAGCTTACATTTCTCGATGCCGCAGTGAGCTGCTAAAATACATCCACACTTCCTGTATGTATTCAGTATTGTATTTTGCTAAGGAAAGTGTTTTTCTTGCAATGGTTAGTGGATTTTTGAAAGAGTTTAGCACAAAAAAACCAGTGCTGAATTTCCTTTTCATACACAACCAATTTTCAAGCACCAGCTTTATTTCTAACAAAGTATCCGACCGGGACTCGGCGTCAATAAATGTCTTTTCTAAAAGACTTGGGTTGGTATCAGGGACTAAAAACCTTAACTGGGACATCCCTGACTTCATCTTTCTTTACAAATTTATAAAAGAATTTGGGCAGTGTAATGCTGCCAAAAATACTAACAAATGACATTAAGTTTTGGTTCTGTGTTTAATAGAAGAAGCAGGCAGTTACCTTTTCGGCGTCTGTAAATGACCACTCCAAGACCAATGGCAGTCAATACTAATCCTACACTCAAAACAACGATGAGGATGTCATTTTGTCCTTGATGGAGTGGTATATCATCTGTAGTAAGAGAGAAAATATAGAGCAACCTCTTTAATATCGTACATAAAATTAATCTCAGACAAACATTTTGTTTATGTCCACAGATGTTTTTTTAACCACTTTGGAAAGAACCAAATTTACCAAAGACAAATTGCAGCAGACTTCCCTATAGTGGCCAAAAGCAAAACTAATAGTCGCTGTGAAGTACAAATAGTTTAGCCTTATGCAACAGTATTTGTGCTGAGCATCAAAATATCTTTCCAGATTACTTTTACTGCTTTTGTTCGTGGTTTTCATTGTTTCCCAAAGAATACTGGATCCTCTCTACTTTAAGCTGATCAAATTCTGTCCCTTAAAGACTAAAATTAACCTCCAATCTTTTAGAATATACTTTCCAGTGACTCTAAAAAGCAGAGCACATAGCCAAAGAAAAAAACATCTGAAGATTTTTTTTCTCAGCACCCCTACACGATGTTGAATTGTTCCAAAACACCTACAGTTGCAGTAAAAAGTGCATCTCTTTGCCACTGTAGGTAGGTGTAAAGATAACTTTGCTTTCATATCTACTTGAGGAAGCCATTTAAGATGTGAATAAAGGCGGGGAACGCATGAACAAAACAGGAAACTGAAGTACCACAAAGGAGAAGATATCATTTCTTGCTGATTTCCAGAGTCAGTCAATTTTCTATGACATTTAAACTTTGAATTGATTCTTTTGCCATTTAGTACCTTACTGAAGCAAGCTCTTTGAGCACTATATTAAAGAAAAACCTTCACAAATGTTAAGAATTTACCTGGAATGTGAAATGTTGCAGACGCGTGGTCTTTTGTAAAGTTACATGTGTATTTTGTTTTCTCTGAAGAGCTGACTTCAATCTGACTGACGACTTTAATGAGACCGTCTGGCGTTGTTGTAGTTGTGGTGTTGGAACTGTAACTCTGCAGATGCCCATCCTGCCACACAACAGGAGACTGAGGGTATCCCTCAGACTGGCAGGTCAGCACCACTTTATCCCCCTCTGCTGTCCTCTCAATCTGTTTTGAGACTGAATGATATGGTGCTAGGAAAGAATAAAAAATTAAGATTAGCGACATTTTATTAGAATAAGTAATGTAAATAAGAATTCAAATGTTGTGTTTGGGTTCAGATATAATGGACTGGCTTAAATTAAAGCACATTTATGTTTTGGAGGCACTGGATCTAAGTAGATGTCAAACTTTGCACATATTGTTTCTTAAAAGAAAAGTTTTGCATGTCTACTTTTGTACTTTTTTGTCTCAAAAGATCAAACAAAATCCCAATAAAGTCTAAAAATGCTTTAGGTGTGTGAAAACCTCTGCAAGCAACTGCATCTGAAAATGTCTCAAGCTTTTTCTCTATCCAACTGAACAGTGATGGGTTTAGTTTCATTTTCAAAATTACTTTTACTTTTAACTGCCCAGAAATGACCATGTGCAACAGTCATTGAGCAAGACCATTCCTGGAACAGAAGTTCTGCGGTAATGAACAAAAAATGCACACTGTAACGGACTCAGAGTGATCTTACCTCCAACTGACAAAGCTATAGTTTTATAATCGGTCCCTTCTGTCGTTTGAACCAAACACTGATACGTCCCAGAGTCAGTGATCCTGAGATCTGATATCTGTGAAGTGAGATGAAAGGGAAAAAAAAATATGTACCATAAGACAAACTACTTCAAATGAACTTGAATCATAACTGCATTTCTACTTCTGTCTCTAAGCATTTAATGAAGTACAACCAAACAAGATCACAAAATTGTGCTGCATATTTTTAACGCACATATTGCCCCAACAGGATTAAGAAAGAACAAACTTCAATGTCAGTTATTCTTGGCAGCATAAAATGTGTTGGCAAGTTCAAACAAGTAAGCAACATGTGTTATTAAGAAATTACCCAAATGTCTCATCAGTCATCTGACAATTGTTATGTAAATTCTGGTTAACGGAAACTGACTCGGTGCCAGAAACATTTTATTTTTCTTTTTATGCAAAGAAAAGCTTTTTGCGGCCAGGCATTAAAAACTTGCATGTTTGTCATAATGCTTAAACTACACCACATCTGGTCAATACAATACAAACACACCAGTGTGTTTGTATTGTATTAAGTAAATAAATAAAAAGAAAAGAAATACCTGTATCTTTGCCCAGCTATTTTTCAGTTCATCAGTGAGAATCTTCACTCGACCCTTGAACTTTGAAGATGCAGAGCTCTCAAAGTTGTCCACTAGCCGTATCACTTCCTGATCTGGACTGCTTTCTGTCCAGTGCCAGATAACCTTGAGGTCATTTTGAGGATTTGCTGGTTTGGAAGAAAACCTGCAGCCCATCACAACATTTCCTCCATACTCAGAATTATATGAAGTGTGCTCTGCCTCCACTGTAAACAAGGCTGCAAGACAATAATGTGTAGTAGATGTTTTAGGATAAACTTGCACAAAATACATAGCATACACACACTAAACCTCAGGTTCATTTAAGTAACAAGCTTGCTTTGCAGATATAAGTTAGCTTCTATGTCAAATTGAAATAAAAAGCTTTCCTCATGTTTCACAAGTATATAGTTACTACCCACCTGCAAGAGATGGCTGCAGGGACACTTGCAGAACTACAAGAGTTACAACAATGACCAAGTCCATTGAAATCTGAGAATGAATAAAAAGTGTAAACAAAATTTTGAAAACTTTTGGTCACAGATAATCACAAGTCACTTTGCAGATGCAGGTCAGCTGAAAATTGTGCAGTGCATGACACTGAGATCATCAACAACACATGATGCTGAGATATACTTTTCTTTTTTTTTTATCACTGACCTAAGTATGACTAAGCTCTTACTGTTACAAATAAACTCTTGTCTGGCTATTTATTTTAGATAACATTAGGAAACCTCAAAAAATATAAAAATGTGTGTTCAGCTGTGGATAGCATCATGTTTCTTTGGCAGAATGATTCATAACTAAGAACTTTATGGCAACAGCAAAATATTTTCACACAGTGAGCTGTCATGTCTGGTTTTACCATGAATCTTTTTACGAAATATTGTACAAAATAGTAACACTGAAACGGTACAAATAGTATTATTACTACAAATATGATGTTTTTAGTGCCTACCACCTATAATTTCCACAAATGACTTAACAACATATGCTGAAATTGGCTTTGTGTCTCAGCTAACTTTTTGACTTGTTAAATAAGGACTGGACTAAACCACAGTTGGTAAAAGTTGGTACCTGCATTCCATTAGCAGGTGGTATCATTGTTTTTTTGGGGGGAGGGGGGGGGGTTGAAAACTAAAAATACTGTAATAGTAAAATCAAGTTGAGATGTAAATGTAAATCCTCTACTTGTCCAGACTTATCAAGACAACATAGGTAAATTATCATGGAATAATTTACAAACACGTCATGCTTGCAATTTCCATAAAAGGAGATTTGTAAAAAATAAAAATAAAAATAAATAAATAAATAAATTTTAAAAAATGTTTGTAGTACTAACAAAACAAATAACCTTTAAAAATATTTTTTTGACGTGGGGCAAAACGAACGTACATTAAATTAACCATATAGTTAAGCTACTAAAATAGACAGACAAAAGGTTTTAAAAGAAACTTTCAAAAATATACCTTTAAGTATTTCCTTTGTATTACTTTAGTATGACTATATGAATAATACAAATAGGTATCTGCAACTATTAATCATGGCTAAGTGAAAGCTAAAAACAGAGTAATACTCAAAGTGCTGTCCTACCTTTAGATTAATATAATCAGCCATTTCTATTTTCATGTGCTGCTTCCTTCTTCCTTCACGTCTAAATGAAACTGTAATTCTTTCGAGCGATTTTAATAGAGGAGGACCTTCCTCCTTAAGTAACCCACCCGTCCTACATGGCTTCATCTAACTTAACTCAGTCACATGAATAAAGTTGAGGAGAGTTGCTCATCAGCGACTTCACAAATAGTATTATTACTACATACTATGTGTTCACTGTGTTTTTAAAAAATGTAAAACTGTAAGTAAACGCTGTAAAGAAGTATTTAAACTTGTTTCTTTTTTAAAAAAAAAATATATATAAAGACCAAATTACATATTTTACTACGGAGGACCTACCAAACACAACGAGTAGAAGAAGCGTGGCGAGCTCTTTGCAGTTGAGACGGACGTCTGTAGTTTGTAACAAAAGCGCAAAAAAACTTCCAGGATCTGTGAAGGCGTGAAGAAATGAGTCCCATCTGACTCAGTGCGCGTTTTATACTCTCTGTGTTTCCCCACATTCTCTTGTTGCGTCTGGGGGCTCTCCTAATCAACTCAGTCACTATTACCGTAAAAATGACAGCGCGGTTTTTTTTTTGTTTTGTTTTTGTTTTTGTTTTGTTTCAACTAGCACGATAAAAACTCACGTACAGTAAGTAACATAGAAGAATAAAAACTAAAGCAGAAATCACCACAGACATTAATTTCAATGTTCGTATGTTATTACTGTATTAATAACTACTCACTCAAAACTGAAACTATTCGATGAATATACAAGGTTACAGTAACTTCGGGAGCATAAAGGGTGACTTTACAAGTTAATATTCAACTATCAGCTGCTTGTATATTACTTAGTAACAGAAACACCACATGGGTGCATGGTGCACTTGTAGTTTTCTCACCATGACTCTGTTTTATGCCATCTATATTTCTAAATAGCTGACTTGTCTTTCTTGTAAGTAAGGGTCAGCCAGCTGATTGGCAGTGAGCAGCAGCATGTGGAGGAGGGACGGTGCTTTGTCAGGGACAGTATGAAAATTAAGTAGCTATCTTGCTGCCAGTGACTGACTCATGTTTATTTAAAAAGTTGAATCAACGTATCTTTTTCTCTCTATATTAAGACTTCCACTGCACAAATGTATTTTGTTCCCTGAAAGTAACTGATTGTGGAAACGTGAATAAGAAAACATCAGAACTGCTAAAATAGGTAAATGACCAAAACGACCAATAAATAAATTAGACAAACCAGCTAGAACTGTTGAATAAAATATCTAGATCCCTGGTTTAAAGAGATAAAGGGAAAACTGTTGGTTACTTTTTGTATAAATAATTTGTTGATTTATATCTTTCTTTTGTTTCTTTTTTGTATCTTGTGCCATACAGCTAACAATTTGTGATTTTTCAAGCACTGTATGCAAATGCTGTTCTAAAAGTACAATCCAGAACAACGACAATGTTCCCAACACAATACAGATACATTCACAAGATGTAATCTCCAAAAAAAACTGGAAATTGAAATAACCCTGAGTTTCCATCACCAGCCTTGCTGCCAGCCAAGTGGAATTCCCACCTGTCCTGTAAGAAAGATATGTAATAATTTAACTATTTATCTCTGGCACATATCACCATAATATATTTACAACGTGACTGGGGAAAATTTTGTGGGTTTGCCAGTGATTTTCTTTTCTTCCTGTGCATGCTGGTACACAACAAATTTCCTCCTAGTCTGGTAGTAATAGTCTGTGTCTGATTTTATCAGTTCTAATGTTATCTCAGAGTTTAAAATCCTTTACCATTTTTCAATGTATCTCCTGGAAAGCTGTTGTTGTTAATGCTACCTCCCCTGTGACTCAAGGCAAAATAATAACTGTCACAAACGGAAAGGTTTCTGAGATGGGTGAAAACTCTTGTGTGCTTTTCCTCTGCTAAATTCAGATGTTAGTGTTATATAATGTTACCAGAAAGAGTCCTGGTAAGATTTTTTAAAAATGTTTTTTTCTTCTTTTTTTTTTTACAGTCCCAATGAAAGGTAAGTCAATCTTAATGTTTCTGGGTTATTCTCCAAAAAATAGGTTAGTCTGAAGAAAGTATTTGAATTCAAATTTAATGCACTGGCAAAATACAACATATATTTCTGTGCCTGTGTGTATTAAACAGAACGCTTTTGGGCAAAATTTTATGGGAAGAACTCAGTCCTCCTTAGACGTTTCCACAGGATGTAAATGGGAAGATAACCGCTTAGTGCTGTTAATCAAATTCACAATATCTACTGATCATAAACACCTAAGTTTTATAGGAGTGTGCCTTAATGGACAAGGTGGAAAGACATCATCAATTTCTTTAGAGAAGTATTTGTTTCTATCCATCAATCTGGGAAGGATTATAATATCATCAACAAGCAATCAAAAATTCATCATTCTACATAGAGAAACATTATTCAGAAGGAGCTTATTGCTCAAGTTATAAGAAATAAGAAATTTGAAGTGCTCACAGCACAGTATAATTATATTCACAAGTAAAAAAGAAATAAGACAGCAGGACTTCCTAATGGTTTTACCTCAAGAGGCAACTGTGCAGCTATGAGAGAAATAAAAAAGACAAGAAAAAGATACCAAGAAATTTGGCTTTGCTTTGTCTAGAAGAGTTGACGGAGAAAACATATTCTGCTTAAGTTGGATGAATGTAGGACATACTTACAGGCTAAATCTTTTTTTAATAAATGTTGAAATTATGGAAGAATTTTTGTGTTTTCACTCTTGATGTCTGTAGAGAACAAATTGATTAGTTCAGATTTTGAACTCTGAAAAGAATTATAATTAAAACTTCTGGGTTGTTTTTTTTCTATAATCTTTAAAATCTTGTTTTTCAACAGAGGGAGCCATTTCTTTGTCTTCTCTCTGCAGCAGTGTGAAGAAACTGCTGCACACAAAATAACAACGGCAGCTGGCAGACAGATTTAATCCACCTTTAACTCTAATTTGTGCAGAAACTAAGAAATAGCTTTTGTTATTTAGAAAAACGACATCTCTAAATTAAGAACGAAAAAAAAACAATAATATGTAACTTATTTTGAAGATCTGCCCGGAAGTAGGGCATTAATACACTTCCGTTTGTAGGACTGCTGCTCACTTTGCCTTTGTTTTCATAAACATCCTTGAATGTTTCTCTTTTTGTAATATAGTTCCTCTTACTTTTACATTTCATAGTATTATAGGTATGTAAAACTTTTACTTATAGTTAGCCAAAACTTCAAAGTAATGGGTTAAAACGAAGTCCTTTAAGGAGGAATAGAATAAGCTATTTAATTAGCTTAGCCATATTAGCTCCTCTGACTTGTTTGCCGAGTAAACTGAAACAAACATGTATGAAACTATCTCAAGCTTTTTAGCAATGCACGATGCAGATTATTCGGTTTTATAATAGAAACAATAAGCGAATGTGCTTATATTTGCTTGTTTGGTTAACTATAGCATGGGACTTTAGTTAACTCCATGCTAAACAAGGATTTAGCATGGGGTTATAGTGACCTTTCATATTAAGGTCACTATAATATGAAAACATTTTGTTGCTTTTGTTTGTTTCAGAATAACTTTTTGTCTTTCTCTGTGTTTTACTTCTCAGTTTCAAACATGGGCTTTCTCATGTCTAAATCCATGGATGCAAACTTACAAAAGCAGCAGGAGTTCATGCTTCACAATTCACGGTTGCAGGTAAGTCAAGGTGACTCCAGCACCATTAAAAGCTGGTGCTGCACTTTAAAGGAGTTTGGTTGTTAAATTTTTAATCAGATGCATCAGGTCATTAATTAAAATCATTGTGGACTGCTTCAGGTTGGTGGTCATGAGTTAAACTGAGTAGCTATAAAGTACTTCCATTATTTTTAATAGCGTAAGCCTCACAAAGTGAGTCTTATAAATGAGCCACATGTGCCGTGTTTGACTAAAAAGACAGATGAGAAGCCTGAGTTCTAGCAAAATTGCTACTGAAAGGTACACAGAAAAGTGCATCTTAAGTTGACTTAAATGCCAGATTTGTCTCCTATTTTTCAACTGTTCCATTTTCATTAGCAGGCCCGTGTTTGCTTTGTGTCACAGGAGAATTAACTTTTTTGTTTTTAAGGTTTTCATTTTCAGAGTTCATATTTTCCATAGGATACAATTTTTGTGTTAAAAAAAAATCAATAAATAAAAAAAAAAATCCTAACCCAACCACCCCAGAAGAAGAGATGAACAACAGCAACAAAAAACAAATATATGTACACTGAAGGTGTGGTGAATATACATTAAAAGGCTTTTTTTTTTTTTAACAAACATACGTATAACATGTATACCTTTCAAATATATATCCAGTAAAATTAAGAAATTTGCTTTGGTTCTTCTGGTCTTAGTTGTTGCTGAGCAGGATGCGTCACCATGCTCATGCACTGAAGATTTAATCATAATGCAGCAGATGCATCTCCAAGACGAACATTTGAATAATGTGTTAGCGGAAGATCCTTGGTTTCATCATGTCTGTCCCTGCTATTCTGGATGTATCTTTTCAAGGATGAGACAAAACATTATGTCTGAAAGTAACTGAATAAGAATGGGCAGGGCCGCAACACAATGTTATTTTAAACCTTTGATTTATATTTCACCAAACCTTCTGTAAACCTGCAATAAAGCATTTCTATACTGCTTAATAAACATCTTTAATACCAAGATACCCACTCATGAGGTAAAAAGCCTCTGCTACTGTTCAAACAGTTGTAAATGGACTGAATTTATAAAACTCTTTAGAGCCACATTTACCAGTTGCACATTCATACCAATACACAGATTGACTTTGGTGTAGGTCCCTTGCACAGGGACACATCAACATATGACAGGAGGAAACTTAAGTTTAACCCATAACTTTCAGATTTCAGATAACTTTCAGACATCTGTTCTTTCCACAGAGCTGTCGGACGTGATACAGAGGTGAAAATTTTGTAGACCATTTATAATTGCCTATGAACATTTATTCCTTACCTGTCTTTGTTCTTTGGTTTTAATCATTCTGTTATTGCACTATTGTTTCTAAAATAAGAAACATAAATGAAGGAGTTTATTCGTTGCTCTAGATTTTATTTAGGTATAGCAGAGTAAAGGGAGATGAATGCAAATGCCTTCCAGGATAGGATGGATTCCTGGATTCATTAAATAATGTACTCAAAATATGACAGCATGGCTACTTGGGTAGATGTTACATCCATACATCAGAATGAAACACTAACCTGTCATGTCCGTCGGGCGTTTCTGTTTTGCTTATGAGTCACAAATCCACCGTTTCAAAGCTTTCCTCGTATTTCCATCTGGAGAAAACAGGATTTTATTGCTCTCATTATTACTTTTTTGTTGTTCCATGTTTTTTTAATACAAACAAAATATTATTCCCCATGTTCTCCATTAGAGATAATTTTGCTTGATTCATTCATGCCTGCAAGCCATCGAGCAGCAGGTGGGATTCGTGAGTGTCATAATGTCAACGAAATTATAAAATTTAGACCCAAAAGGGTCTCTCTGTGGTCTGCACCTGAAATCGTCTGTTTTTTTCAGCTTTAAACGTGGAAGATGATGACTAATACGACACAATACAGTGATGCCAAAGGTTTGCCAATTGAATTTCACAGCACCGTCATCTGAGTCCTGAAGATGATTCATTGAGGGATATTAGATGCATATTTATGCATTACTGAAGTGGCTCTGCATTGTTTCAAAGTTTCAACTGTCTTTAGCTGCTTTCAGTTTTTATAGTTCACACTCAGAATCAGCTTGTATGCAGTTTAATTGCACACTTTAAGCAACGTAAAAAAAACTTAATAAAAATGTGGAGTAGATGAAACATTCAGTAAAAATGTCCTGGGTCACTGAGGGAGAGAGCTCTTACTGGTCAATTATATGAAATAATTTAGCTACTTTATTTTTTGTATTTGAAATTTAATTTGCCTAATTGAATAAGTCAAAGTGACCCTTGTCGTTTTAAAATGTCTACACAAAGCTACGTTGTTGCCTCCCCCTGCATTAAGATGTCAAAAATGTCTATCTTTCTGTTTTTTACGTCCCATCGGTCATGGCTAATTGATCCCTGTCGTGCTGTTGCCTTAAGTCAAAGCTACGCAGTCATTGTGTTTGAATAATGGCCTCCAGAGATCCACCATAACATTTACTGGATATTGGTCTGATTTTTCTGACACATGCCTTTAAAGCTAATGCAAGCAATGAAATGACGTAGGCAATGTCTTTTTTCTGAAAAATATTTGGCTGCTTGTTCTTCTCTACCATATTTTGTGTTAATGTGAGCAAGGAGGTGATCCAAGGTCTTGCCTTGCGCTCCTACATTGTTAACTAATTTGAAAATGAAAAAAAAAGCCTTGAAGCGGCGTAAAGAACACTGGATATTAGATCCCAGCTTGATTCCTTTTGAAAAGCTGCCCATGTTTTGCTTCCCTTATTTTTTTTTCATTTCAAAATGTTGCATCTTTTTTGAGAGGTGCAGAACATCAACCTTGCAGCGTTTTAATTTGTCGATGATATTTAGACTTTTAGTAGGATTTCCATTCATTATATTATATATATATATTATTATATTCAGTCTTTGCAGGGCCATGAGGGTGAAACTGGTTTGTATTATTCTTAATAATTTTGCCAAAGAGGAAGAACGCCTTGCATTGGCAGCGTGACAGCATGTAAATGTCAACTGAGTTGCACAATTGCAGAGAGTAAACTTCTGCTCACATCTTACTGAGAAACCTCCCTGAAATGTAATCTCTCCAGGAATTTCATTGAGTTGGTTCTGTATTCTTTGAGCACATGATAGATTGTGACAGGGGGCAGCATGATGGTGCAGTGGTCAAGTGTAAAAGGCTGGTGGTTGGAATCTCCTTGTGGGTGAAGTTGGCATGAACCCCGTGGGGTTTTGTGGATTTTCTTTGTTTACCGTTCAAAATTAAAAGTGTTTTTGGGTGTGATTTTCATGACAAGGTATTTGATTATTGCATCCACTCCTACAATTCTTGTATTGTGCATTTGCAGTTGACAGGTTTGGTTAGATCAAGATAATTTCTGGTGGAGTTTGCCTGACTAACTTTAAATGTCCTAATATGAGTGTTGGTTCCCCCAAGCAAGTAGTCTGAATCTCCTTGAAGAATGTATTCAAACCAGAATAACTCCAATATGTGTTGGCATATTTTGTTGCCATATATCCAAATAAATCTTAATTCTCCTAACATGTTTCCTTACACATGCAGTTTAGCCCTTAATTATTCATACCACTTACAGAATTAGGTTTAAACTAATATTTTAATTTCACCAGCATGCTCCTTCTAACTGGAAGCAATATTAATATTTTTAAAGTGGTTCACCCAGAGTCCTAAAGTGAATCTGTGGAGGAAGCTAAAGATTAGGGTGATGGCAAGGAGGTCTTGCTGTGCCCTTAGTTGCTATAAAACCAATAAAAGATATTTCCATTGATTGTTGTCAATGGAAAATTAAATTTTAAACCTTTTATTTTCAGATAAAAATTAAATAAGTGGTAAGTAAAAGGTACTCATTTTACAATGTTTTATTATTAATTATCCCTTTCTAAGTCATCCAACTCCTATTAAAGTTCACATGTGATCAAAACTTGATGAAGCCAAATTTACTGACAACCTCTGATTATATAAATTGTCACATGATCTTGCAATACACTATAAATATGATTATGGAATATTAATCATTGGGAAGTGTGTCATCACCTCAGGAGCTCATGTATTTCTTCTATTTTGTATTTGGAGAGAAAAAAACTTAAAAGAAACTAATCTGAGATCTATGAGATATACTGATTAAAATTTTGTGTTGGAACTTAGTTATTCCAAGTTACTATATATCTGAGTTTATCAGTGTGGCATAAAAAGCTATCATCGATCGTATGTAGGTGTTACTTGTTTTCCCTCTGTGTTGTTTGACTTGTATGCTTCTGCTTCCCCTCCCAACGACTGCTACAGTGAAGTGTGAATATCTAGGCTGATTTGTGATGATTTCTGCACATTTTTTTGCCCGAATTTGATTCAGGCTGAAGCCCTTATAAATGTCAGTGAGTTCCTGCCTTGGATTTAGCTTCATTTTCTTCTCACTTTGTCACCTTCAGACTGGGTTCATGTCTCATTTCTTCTTTTCACTTTTTCTTCACTGTTGTTTCCAGTCACTGTCTCGGCTTGTCCGGCCTTTCTCGAAACCACTTTGTCATGCTTTGTGATGTTGCCAGAGTGCAGAATGTTTGTCCCGTTTCCAAGAACACATACAGATTTAAATTCTTATAAAAGTTTTCAGTACAACTCATCAAGTAACACCATTCCATATTTACTGGCACTGTTGGTAAAGAGTTCAGAAGGAAACCCAACTTTTATTGCATCATCATTCATTGAAAGATTTAGGAAACTCCAACGTTTATCTTGAGAAAATCCTTTGAGTGTTATAAGACAATCTTTTGGCTGTACTCCTGCTGTGAACAAGCCTCTTCAGATCGGTTCTGACACGTCTTTTTTGTTTGCCTCTCTTCAGGTCACCCCACCGGTTTCTTATTGAACTTAGGTCATGGTAGAATGCTTTAAACTTTGTGTCTAAAGAAGCATTAGAGATCTAATAATGAGCTAATTTTGGGTTTTCTTGTGTGAAGCAACCAGCTATTCAGAATGCTCTAATATATATATAAACAGTCATTAAGCCACAGACTTTAACAATGTTCCAAGTCTATTTGGATGGGAACAGGCCCACAGCATCACAGTTCCTCCTCCATACTGTATGTGCTTAGGACGCTTTTCCATATAGTCATCTGATGTTTTACAGAAGCAGTATTTTTTCTGCACAGCCTTTTATTTTATGTAAATCACTTTGAACTGATTTGCTGCTGAAACGTACTGTACATATAAACTTGACTTTAACTGGAGTTAGACATTAATATACACAAAGTCAAAGTTAGGGTTTCTTGATCAAAAGGATGCTAGCTGGACCTCGTCCCAAATGGGCTCCTTATTGACTTTTACCAAGCAGTTATTTGAGCAGTGACTGAATCTGTTTATCTAAATTAGTCTTTGTAGTCTGTTTCAGATTCAACGAAAAATCCACTTGACTTTTCTCTCTACAGTTAAGTGTAATGTATATACCTGAGTCATTTCATGGTTTTTGTTCTCCTTATTGTGCACCATCATCACTTTCTAGAACCATCGACTTGTATTAGTTTCTGCCTCAGCGGGTTTCTGCTTCGAAACGTTACTCCGCTTCGGTAATGAGAGAAGCTCTCTTGGGTCTAACGCTGCTGTAAGTTCCCACTTCCTGGAGTGAGTCATCGGTGCCGTCAGCACGTGTCGCTGGTGCTATCAGTGGATTCCAAGGTTTGGTTTCAGATTTAATACAGGTGTGAAACTTTCTTCTGAAACTCCTAAAAAAAAAAAACATGGTTTAAACCTCCAGTCATTCCCAGATCACAGTCATGGTAGTCGGCCGTTCACTCTGAATGGCCATGTTTCCCTTTAGGGATCTCTTGCAGTAAGTGTAACTGTGACTAATGCTTTTATTTGATGTAAGCTATTTAGTTCATTTAACGTTTGAAACATTGCTAAAGTATACTTTTTGTAACTCCAGCCTGGAGAAGTATGGACAATAAAAATATGGGTGTGTAAAGTTATTTATATTTCTAGATTTTGTTCATTTCCCACAGACTTAATATTTCCTAAGATTCATCCTCCTTTGTGTCTTTCCTGTCATCCTTGTAAATGTCCTTGTTAGCCTTCCTTTATTTCTTCTGTTCTTTGTTTCTTCCTTCCTCAATTCCTCAATAACTTTAAGCTAAGCACTTAAAGTTATTTGTTTTGCATAGATTAAATACTATCTGAGTTGGACTAATTCAAGCTGTTTTGGCTATTTCCTCCATTTTTTGTTAAGACTGTAAATATTTGTACTATAAATATTTCTGTTTTATCCTTTATAGCTGTTTGTAATGCCTTCCGCCTGTAGACTGTTTCTCATACTGTGAGATGGCTGACATGAAATTGATTTAAGATCTGTTTAAATATCCTAAAAATAACATTTGTTGCACCTTCTCTATCCATCATGGGGAATATTGATTGAACTGAAGCTCTCCAGATTATCAAAGAGGATTAAAAATGACATTTAACTGAAAAGGTGTTAAAGTCTCTGGCCTAACTGTAAACATATTTCTATTTGATTTACAGAAAAGCGTATTCTCGGTGTACGGTGGGAATGTGAAAAACTTCTCTCCAGTTTGTCAAATACTTGGTAGTGATTCAAAGTGAATTAAGACAAAACATTTCTGATTTTTATATAGAAATCAAAAGCATCAGAAAGAAATATCAACATATCTTTGCCCTACATGACTTCTTGTTTTCTCTTGGAGACTTTGATTATATTATATTTTTCAGCTAAGAAAAACGTATAATTTTTCTTAGCTGAACTCTGAAGTCTTTGTATGATATTAGCCTAACTCCATGACGTTTCTGTTGCTCTGCAACATTGAGAGCGTTTGCATGTATTAAAGCATTACTTTTGAAAAAGAATGCCTAAACAAATGTTGTCTTTCTTCCTGCAGAGTGTAATGAAAAGACTGAACCACTCACACTCAGTCCTGGTGATGCATTTGTATGTTTATTGCCTTTGCAAACTCCCAAGACTTCCTGAAACTCCTTGAGTAGGGCTTTTGTTTTGCCACATTTGACCCTTGTTGGTTAAAGTAATATAAAACTCACACCGGCTGATCATACTGTTAGCATTCAGTCCAACTGTATATTTAAGGAAAATACAATTAATTCAGTTTAAGAGTTGATTGCGCTTTGTAAGTGCAAGTAGCTTAGACAGTAATTTTACCCTCAAGTGATGCTTTGGCCTCATAATTAAAAGTTAACTTTGCTGAGTAGTTTCTCTGTTTGCCAAAGCTAATTAGCTTTAGTTTAGTCTGTAATTAACCCACCTGGTCTCCTTCAAGAAATGGGCATTATGAATTCACCACCTAGCATTTGAGGTGGTTTGACAAAAATTTCCACCAATCATCTGCTGAAGGTTCTTCCTTGTTTTTCATAAAGGCTATATTTTTTTTACTTTGTTCCCTGATTTTCTCAAACGACCTCTGATGTTAACAAGGATTAATAAATAAATTAGAATTAAGTTGACTCTTTTTTCTTTCTTTTTTTTTACTGCTTATAAAGACACTTGTTTGCTGTAGATTTTATTTTAAGGAATTAGAGTTAAAGAGGTGGAATATTATAGGACACCATAAAAGAAGAAATTCAAAGTGTAGGAATGTTTTTGCGAGACTCTGAATGTGTTCAACTGCTAAGGACCTTAGTTTGAGTGAAATGACCGGTGTGGCTGATGACGGGTTGCCAGGCTACTTATCATGCCTACTGTCATCCTGAGGAAGGCACTGAGTGGCCTTGCCTGGTGTTTGACAACTTAAAGACATTTCATGCTGGGAGTGAATCAAAATGTAGCCAACTCCCTCATAAAGTCTTATTAAATTGCTTCTGACTCATTCAAACAAACGCCCCTGTTTTGCTCAGTTTCCTAAGAATTCAATTAATTTAATTTGTTCCATCTTTCCCCCCTGCACTCTCCCCATTTCCTTCACCAAAAATTAGATGTCATTTCTTATGGCTTGAAAATCTTTTTGTGTTAATTGTGCAATTTTATTTCTTGCGCCTAACATTGACACAATGCACCTGTCAGTGTAAATTTGTCAAATCAACAGCTTGTGGAAAATGGTCCAATTTACTATTTTCACATACATTGTTAGCTCAGCTGAGTGCCAGCTTTGATTCATCATCAGGTCAGAGTCACTTCCCTGGTGGCTGAACAAAAACTCATCTTTGACACTTTCACTTTTGGAAAATAAAAGGCTTTTAAACTGAGAATGTCACTCAGTCGGGCTCTGCAGGATGCACGTATTTGTCTAAATGGACGCAGGTTGGTGTGTGTGTGGGGGCGAGGGGGGTGTGTGTCAAACAGGAAACTAAAAACAAAGCTTTGACCTTCCTGAGGTTAATCAGCATGGATGCAGCATTCCTGACCCTGGACTGACTGACCGGCTCCACCTCGCTTTAACCCCGGCAGCGTCTGACATGGCAGACTCGCTGCCTCCTGTAGTTTCAAGTTAAGAATGTGGGAAATGTGCAAAAAATATAGAGAAACTTGTCCTATAAACCTTTTACATGATACTCCTGGATTGGACAATGAACTAATTTTATCAAGTAATATTTATTTTTTTGTTTGTGAAGATTACATTTTTGGAAAATCTGGATTTTTTTAAATTTTTTTTTTACTAATGCTCTCCTTGGGTTTGTGTAGTTGTGTAGATGTTGGCCCACCCAGGAAAGCATCAAGAGAGCATCTTGTTTGATATCCGTGTTTCACGGCTTCTGTTTATTTCAAGTTTGAATTCAGGTCAACTCACAGAGGGAATGATTGGAAGCCTATTTTTAAAATTATTTTCTGTCCTTGCTTATTTCTTTTTAACAAAAAGGTGTGATGAAACATATCCATTAAAATCAGAAATTGACTTTAAAAAAAATCTGAGATTTTTTTTTTTTTTAAGCCATATCGCCTACTCCTGGATACTTATTTTTATTTAATAATACAGTGGATACATAGTTCAATAAACTTAAGTCATGTAGACTTTTGAATTTTTGTAAAGTTTTTTGCCTTTTGGCATTAAATTCAACTTTAACAGATTAGCTCCATCTAGGCTCCGGTGGGGATAAATTCTGAAAAGACCAAACCCAAATTATTTAAAATTTAAATGTTATTTAAAAATGTTCACGTTAACAAAGTTCTTTCATACACATTTTATTTTGTATTTAAGTGTCTAATGACGTCCTCTGTCCTCATGTGCATCTGTTTATGCTTGTGTGTTTCTGCATAGATGGAGCGTCAGATCCTGATGCAGAACCAGATGAGAGAGAGACAGATGGCCATGCAGATTGCCTGGTCCAGAGAGTTTCTCAAATACTTTGGCTCCTTCTATGCATTGGCCTCATTGGGGTTAACAGTAGGGTGAGAGGTGGAACAGCCACAGTGTTTACACTCCGAAAGGCAGTTATTGGGTGATGACGAATATAAAATGTTACCAAAAATGTGAACACATTTCTTCTTTTTGTCTGTTCATCCTCAGAGCCATTAAAAGAAAAAATCCCGGCATGCTGGCTCCGATTGTTCCTCTCGGTTTCATATTTGCCTATCAGATGGACAGCGCCTATGGGACACTCATTTATCGGATGAGAGGTGAGGCTATTTGGATGTAGATGTAGAAACATGTTCTTTGGGGTTTTTCTGTTGAGATATGAACAAACATGCGTCATGAACATAAATGTCATTTTGATTTTGAGTTTTAAAATCATTCAGGCTCTTGTTTGTCAATGGTGGAAGGATGGCACGACATCTATAAATGGGACATTTTTTAGGTTTATATCATGTTATAATGTTATTTGATTAAAACATACCTGGAGTGTTGCTTTGATTCTTTTATGGATGTTTGATAAATCCTCGAGTCAACCATTCGGGGTGCCTAAACGCTTGCTTTCACAAAGTTCCTGTCTGCCCTGAATCTGCTGAGCTCAACATACCAACTACTTTTCAGTCCAGCTCCCCTAAGAACGGTTGTAAACTGCATAATGGAGAAACATTGTGACGACATAGTGAGGGCGGAATGTCAGAAAGAGTAGAAGCCTCTTACACAGACAGAAGCTAATTTTCAAGGCAGCAAATTGCGGAGTAAAATTTCTTTTAAGTCATGTTTGATATATACACCATTTTTATAACAACTAAAAGTAACATAGTTACTTGATTATGCTATAAAATGTCACTGTGCCTGGAAAATGCATGAAACCTCCCCTTTAAAAACAAACTAGGTGAACAGTTTTAAACATATTGTGTACAGACAGCATAATTAGAAGAATAATTAAAAGGTCCAAACTGATCATTCATGCATATGAATTACCTTAAATGTCTTACAGGAAGAATTGATTGTAGTACAGCTCAAACATACTGACTTTCAGAGGCAGAACTACTGATTCACAAAATGTTTCTGGGTTAAAGAAGAAAAGTGACTGTCGTATGTTTGGGTAGAAGACGACGTCCATATGCCGCATTCCATTTATGTTTGGTTTTGTTGGACCTTTAGGCGAGGCCGAGAATATCATGGCGTCTGAGCACGATCGTTTGGACCTGCCTCTGGGGACGCCAACGTACGAGAGCATAGAGAAGGCCCGCCGGACCAAAACCGGCCTCATCTCTTTTTTGGAGAAGTGATTCATCAGTTGTGACACGAGTCAAGATCCAAACCGTCCGACCGGTGCGTTCACCTGTGCTATTTCTGTTTTATCATAGAGAACAGCTGTCAGGTCCAATTTGGGTTCCTTGAACGTGTTGGAGTCTGCGGTTTGCACCAAATCTACATCATGAATCTTTAAATAAATCTGCAGCTGTTTTGATTTTGTATTGCGGTCTCATTGTTGAAAGTTGATTGGCTGATGAAGATTACTGATTTATATGAGTTAAATGTATACATGTACTGTGCTGTTGTGGTATAAAATACAAATTATAATAATAAACAGATGCCGTCAGTGACGGTTATCCTGACAAATAACCTTAGGTAATGATTTCTGACCACTAGGGGGCAGAATGTCCATCATTACTTATTTATTGGTACAACATCTCATTAGTCTAGTAATTGTTTTTTTGTCTGCTGTTATCATAGTATTTAATGCCATATTAATATTCAGTTTCTGCTTCACTACTCAATAATTGGGGTTATCATACCAAAGCTTTTTATTTGTACATTTATATTTACTTGCATAATTTGCATCTGACATATTGAAAGTATTTGTAAAGCCAATAAAAAAAAAAAATCTTGCAATAACATTGTCTCAGATATTATTTTGTAATAATCTGTCGCTTTCTGGAAAAAAAACCTCAAAAAACATTTTATTCATCTGTTTCATCATCTGTATTGTTTTTTTAGGTACGTGCATAGACGGTCTCCGCAATTATATTAGTGCGACAAAGAAATAACTCAAAGTACGTCAGTGCCATCAATCCAAGTGACGTGCGTGTGTGTTGCGAGGAGGGAGGGCGGGCGGGCAGCAGAAACACACAAGTTCATGATTGAACTACTGACTACAGTATATAAGGTTGTGGCCACTGGCTCAGAGAGAACCAGAGGAGCAAGACGCAGGAAAAACTGGAGCATTTGTTGCTGTTTCAATGGGCTTTAATTGAACTCTGCAGGTGAAAAAGTCAGGAGCAGGATCCTCAACGCTGACAAAAAATCGTTTCAGCTTCCCAGTTAGGTTACAGTTTCAGCCTTTAGTGAAGATGCTGTGGAGGGTGACCGTTGCCTTGGCCGTGATGTGCGTCGGAGGCGCATGCAACAGCGTGGGAGCCGATGTGATGAGCAGACTGATCGTGCCCAGGGACTATGGGGTGAAACTGTGCGGGAGAGAGTTTATCAGAGCTGTCATTTTCACCTGCGGGGGCTCTCGGTGGAAACGGTCCACAGAGGGGGAAGTGGGTGAGTCAAAGTATTTAATCTCACAGTGAGATTTTATTAATGTGGTGGAAAAATTTAAATCTGCATTTCTCTGTGAAACAGTTGAGATTTAAATAAAATTGAAAAAAATGTTGAAAAAAGTTGGAAGAAAGGTTATGATCAACTGAAATAGTTTTGAAAGTCATTTCTTCTAAAATCATCTCTGGAGAAGAACATTTAATAAATTTAGGACGTTCTTTTTTTTCTTCCTCCAGAGCCGTTCCACTGGACTTCCCTCGGTGATGTTGCACCCGAAGCCGACCGGAGGACCTGGCAGCACGACACAGATCTCAGAGACGATAACTCTCCTCTCCCCTTTGCTGCCTCCAACTCACTAGCTGACCTCTTGACCCTCTTCACAGTCACAAACGAGAGGCAACAATCATCTTCAAGCTTCCCAGGCCTGCCGAGGGAGTCCATAGCTTTAGGTGAGCAGGAGAATAAAGACGCAGCTGACCGGTTTGTAGCGACCAAGAAGAAGAGAAACTTTTCTCTGGGCGTGGCGGGGATGTGCTGTAACCAAGGCTGCACCAAGAACGATATCGGACGGTTGTGCTGAGGCAGAAAGGAGAAAAGGCTGGTGTGATAATAAAGATTAGGCACTGTACAATAATTTGGTTTGAGCAAAAAGAAGGGAAACATTTGGTTCATATTTGCTTAATAGCAGCCATTAACTGTTTGTCTTTGAACTTATTTTAATAAAATTCATGTTCTGTATGTCGACTGTCGCCTTCCTTGAAACATGAATACATTTTAAGTACAGTGTTAAGGAGTCGTCCTGCAGTGTCATTATGCTTAAATGACAGGGACTTTTTATTGCTAGATTGAAGTATCATTTTTATTTATATCTTTGATAACAAAAAGGCAAAGATCTGCATTTTATTTGCCATCAAAAACAAACATCCAGACTTCAGAAAAAAATACCATCTCCTAACTTTATGATCCAAATTAATAAATCTTTTCTTTTGTGAATTAAATGAGTAAATATGGTTTTTTTACACCAAACATTTTTGTTCATTTACATTCACAGTCAAAACTCAAACTAACTGGCTGGAAATAAATGTGGAAAAGAGCAGAGCAGTATAAATGTTTCTTTTTATAAAAATCTTTGGTAATGAAATAAACTCACACTTTACAAATTAACATATTTGACCATAAACAACACAAATTCATCATTAGTAAAAGTTGTACAACTGAAACAAAGATGCCTTTTTTCACAGCTTTACACAAAGTATGCATAATCGACCACAAAATATTGAATTTGCTCTTTTACGTTCTAATTTTTCAACATGTTTTATGAATTTTTTCAGTTCGGGATATAATATTTTTATCAAAATAAAGGCACTGAATTAAATAAAAAATATGAATAAGGATCTGTCGTTTATGGCAGAAAAAGTTGAACATTCAAAAATATTTCACAAAATACATATTTTCTTTAAAGCCTTCAGTCATCAATATTCATCATACTTAGTCTTAAAGGGGACTTATGTTTTCTTGAACAAGTTAGGATACGTCCATATACAAAACATGTTACTTTTTTTTTGCACAAAATCATTCTTAGATGAGAATGCAGTCTGCTCATTTCTGCCTATTTGGAGCTCCTTTCAGAATGAGATCTTAAATGGCATCTCGTCACTTTAAATCCATATCTGCTGCTGGCCACTCCTCCCTAGTCAACGTTTACACACACACTTTTCTACATTACACATTAAGTCAACAACAAAACACTTGTATTTTCTAGCAGCCATTGTATAACGCATACAGCGGTAAAAACATGCTGGAGCTCCGCTAGGGTTGCCAGGTAACATGGCAGCGCCTGCCGACTGCGACTGAATTGGGAGGTTCATGAAATGGCTTGTTTCCCTGAAACCAAAAAATATGAAAGTATTTCCAAAAAATTTTCTTTTCTGGGTGCTTTTTGTTTTAAATCACTTTAACTGTTTTTACAAGCATCTGAGAACCAAACTGAAGTACAAAAGCATGCAAAAAGTAAACTTTGCATAATAGGTCCCCCTTAAATATACCCAAAATAGTGACATAAATTACTGCGACAGACTGGCGACCTGTCCAGGGTGTACCCCGCCTCTCGCCCGGAACGTAGCTGGAGATAGGCACCAGCACCCCTCCCGACCCCATTTAGGGACAAGGGTGCACAGAAAATGGATGGATGGATGGGTGACATAAATTAAAAAAAAAAATACAAAGCAGCCCTTCTTACCACTCATTTATGGTTGGTAATGTAATGCAAATATACACATAAAAGACAGCATCTCTAACTGACCAGAAATCACAAAACTTTTTAAATAAACTGATAGCTTGCACAAAATATAGGCATCCACTTATTTTAAAGCTTTCCATAGGCTGATAATGAAGCCTTGTATCATTCAGAATGTGTGATGCATTAAAAAAAGTATATGTAAATTAAAATAAAGACCTCCAGAGGCATTACAGTGTAACTTGATGATCACTCACACAATGCAGGCTCCACAAAGCATTTAATTATTGAGCATCCATGGTTGTTAAACAAAATTTTTTATAAAAAGATGCAAACATTTAAAAATTCAACATCTTTGATATTAAAATCTTTTTTCACCATGCAAAGTGTATCACTTAGGGTGCCGTGTAAAATTATCCCTACCTCTAAAGTCTTTTTAAATTTTGTCACTTCACAACTTCCATGTATTTAGTTGAAAACTATACCTTTCTCAACAATCAATGGAAAAATCTTGCTTGGCATAACAGCAGTCCAGCTCTTCCTGTAATTCCTGGGCACATTTTTCTTCTTTCCACTGGTCTTTGATGTTTTACGTTTTGTGATGAGCTCCAAGTCTTTGAGGTTGGAGGCCTATCTGTCACCTCCCTAATCTCGAGCTGCCTCCCCAGATTCACTATAGGTGTTTTTCCACTGGCAAGTCGCACACCAACCGGTTAATGTGCGGTTCGGTTCGGTAATTCCCTTTAGAACTCACTTCATTACTAATTCAGTCCGCCTGTGTATAATTAAACTGTATTAATGCAGCTGTTAGTGAAGCCTTCACACGTTTGTTAAACTTCTCAGGGTGTAAATACTTTTGCAAGTCGCTTTATCTATGCACATCTGATTCCACAGTAACAGAGAAGTTCCAAACAAATCTCTGGCCTTTTCCACCAAACTGTTCCCAGAACTTCACAGAGACAAAATCTAAGCCGGGCTCGGAATCCCATGCTAATCCAGGTCGCAATCGGACCAAAGGAAAGAACTCCTTTTAATAAGGGCCACGTTTGAAACTCCAGAATTTAGTTTCAGGTTTTATTAAAACTGTAAAAACTGTGCTTCAACAATAGTAATTTGTCAGGTTAGCACAAGAATATCAGAAGATGACCGTCTCTTTTTGAAGTTTATTCTGAAATGATCTATCTAGGGATTTAGGTAAGCCGGTTTATGGCTATCAGGGCTGATTATTCTCCTTTCTGACTCAGTTCTTCAACACAGGTGGTGTTAATAAATCTTTCTCTAAAAGCTGTGTTAGATCAGACATCCAAAAGCTCAGTTTTTTAGAAGTGTTAATAAACCAAGTTGGTTATATTGGGGCATCTGTTTGCAGTAATACTTGGATAAATCCTATTTGTTTGGTTGAATTGCCTCCATTCTCAGGAGATGGGGGGACCAAACAATAATTAGAAGAAATGTGGAAAAGCAAGGCAGAACCACTTAAAGACTGACTCTAGCACCAACTCTGGTGAATAACTGGAACCTCTTGGTTTCCTCGTGATTTCAAGTACAGCCATATGGCTGAAAGTCTGTTCGGAATGCGGTTTGGATTGTAAATACCAAAAAAAAACAACAAACAAACTTAGAATTGTACTTGAAAACATCAGAGAAAATCTTTGAGTTAGCTGTAGTGTACTCGTCATTTCAGTCTTTTCTTCATGAAGCGGTCGAGCTGCCACGAGTGTGAATACAGCCACCACCTAAACTCCATTGGTAACGCTGGTTGTTGTGTGACGACTGACTTGCGCACGTCAACACCAGCAGGTCAACAGTTCAGGAATTCGCTGCGTCCATCTCATCCATCCTTGCTCTCTCGCACAGTCTCCACCCGCTGGATTAGGACCTTGAATGTGGGCCGCAGTTTCGGGTCACTGCTCCAGCACTCCATCATGATCTTGTGAATCTGAAGGAGCAAAAGGAAGAAGTTAAAGCCACATTATGGTGACAATAAACACTAACCTTGTAGCTGCTGCAGACCTCCTTTAGGCAGTTTTCAGGAGCAGGGAGTCTATATCCTTGTTTCAGCAGGTCGATCAAATGGTAGACGATCATCTGGCCCTGCTTTTCATTTCCCATTTTCTCCATGAAAACCTACAACAGAGGAGTTTGCTCTCAATAATTGTTCCCCAAAAAAAAGAGTCCTGATCACATATGTGAGGCAGTAAAACTGATGGTTGTTTTCAAACTCAACTTGAATGAAGATATTTAATTTAAGTGTGAGGTAGGTAGTTAAACTAAGAACAAAGAGGCGCCGTACCGCTGGGGGGCTGCAGTTCTTGTCACTGTACGTAAAGAGCTCATATAGAACGACGCCAAAGCTCCAAACGTCAGATGCTACGGAGAACTTGCTCTCTGTCAGCGACTCAGGGGCATACCTGCAACAAACAGAAAGACATTATTACGGCTGCAACTAATGATTATTATAATAATCCAATAATTGGATAAAAAAATTCAGCAGATTTTTTTATGTATACATTAAGAGATGCAAATAAAAAAATCAATTTTCCTCTTTACCGTTTAAAAATAAGGGGATTTAATTATTCATATCAATTTTCAGGCAGAAGATTAAATCCTTAAGCATTTAGAAACCACATAAAGTAGTCCTGTGGATGGATGTGGCATGAATACAAAAGATGAAATTATCACACCAGAAAAAAAGATCCTGTCTTCCCATGTCACACATAGGGGGTTTATTGCATTTTAGTGTTCCAGAGTCATTGTCCAAATCTCAGAAAACTTCTGCTCTTCATACAGAATGGAGTGTCTTTCTATTAAAATTATATTATTTGATGCATGTGTGACAAACAGCACTCTGGACAAATCTATTTTTGATCTGCCTCAATGTTTAAAAACCACAACAACTTCAATAATCTTTTTACATTTCCTTGACAGCCAGTCACTGTTTATCCATCTTCTTTTGACAAAAACATATGCATAAACAAAAACAGCATAGTTACTCCCCCACAGTCCTCACCAGAAGATGGGGCTCTCCCCAGGCTCCCTGACAGTGTAGTACTCCTTGTCCTGCGGCAGCACTTTGGTTAGGCCAAAATCTCCGATCTTCACCCTCATATCGCTCTCCACCAGAATGTTTCTGGTGGCCAGGTCTCTGTGAATGTACCGTTTACCACCAAGGTAGTCCATGCCCTAGAAGAAGTTCATGCTTTAATCAGCATCAGGTTCACACTCATCAGAATGTAGTTCAGTTCGTCTGCAAGCTTTTTAATTGTGTTACCTTGCATATCTGCGATGCGTAGTGCAGCAGTTTCATGGAATCAATGTGGTCCTTGTGTTTGATGAGATAATCTCTCAAGCTGCCGAAGGGGAGGTACTCCATGATGAGACGAAGGTTTCTTCTACCTACAGGAAGAAGATGGTTAAATACTAAAGGGATTTCTTCGTTTTCATGGTGGAAAATTAATTGAAAACAAAGGTAATGTGAACAAATGGTAAAAACTTGCTGTTACACAAGAAACAAAATAGCAGCACTGTAGAGGAAAAGCAGTCAGTTTGAGAGGGAAAAAAACAAACATTTTCAGGTAGATGCCGAGGCATTTTTCCACACCTGCACTGTAGCACACTCCTTTGTATTTAACAATGTTCTCATGGTGAAGCGATTTGAGGATTTCGATTTCCCGCTCAAAGTCCCGAAGGTGCTCAGCTGTACTGTGCTGCAGCTTCTTCACAGCCACCACCTCCCCGGTGCTGTCCTGCAGCGGGTCGTACCGGCACATCTCAACGCTGCCAAAGTTGCCCTGCGGCGTTCAGGCAGAATGAGAACACATTGAAACACTGGTGAGAAACAACCATAGATTAATGTAAACAGCTACATAAAGTAACAAATGTGATTCTGTGCAACAGACTTGGACAATGCCTCATTCCAAAATATTTCTCCAAAGGAAACTGTTTTATAGATCTGTGCTAGTGGCTTAAATTAAAACATTATTTCTCTAAAATTGTATAAAGATGGACACTTTATACAAACAGTTAGCAAACGGACTACAAGTCCTTGTAGTCATGACAGCTGTTTCTGTGCATTCACAGAGAGTTTGGCTTACTTTGCCCAGCTGCTTGAGGAAGATCAAGTGTCTCTCCTCAAACTGCGCCGGCTCCTGGCTCATTGAGGCCCACGGGAAGCCAAACCCTCGTGTCCTGTTGGGGACCATGTCGCTCTCCACCAGCAATTCATAATCTGCAAAATGTTTCAAAAATGTCTTTTTCATTATCGGTAGCAAAAGACGTGGTGAGGTGGTGCATAAAAGCTAAATGTTTAACTGTAGTCAGTGGACAAACATGTTGGATATTGCAGTTTGCTGCTACATCCATACCCATCCTGCTCACTGGTAGTTCACACAAGATAAACTCTGATTATAGACTCAAACATGTTTTCTACTTCTACTTGTTTTCCCACCTGGAGTGAAAAGACTGTTGAGGTCTCTGATGACCGTCCTGAAGGAGGGTCGGTGTAAAGGCTCATAGTCCATGCAGCTGTTTATCAGGTTGGCCAACTCAGTCCACTTTGGAGCTGGCAGCTGGTGTCTGTCCTCATAGAACAGGTTCTTCTGCAGATGCACACAATAAGGTTGAGAAGTTTCACATGTAAAAATGATCGAACGTAGGTAACGCAGACATGAAGTTTGCAGAATTTATTGGATGTGTTTCATCACTTCTCCTGAGTTTGGGGAAGTGTTTGCATTTTTGTTCAAAATGCAGGAGAAATTAATTAAAATCAAACAATCACTGAATTAATTCTTAATGCTAAAACAAAGTCAGTATTTATCAAGCATATATTTGTAGCTGTGGGACCTTTGAGCAGTCCAGGGTGCTGAGTGGTTTTTCTCCCCCGCTGCAGATCTCCCAAAGCGTCGTCCCGAAGCCCCACTTGTCGGTTGCTAAGCTCAGATTCTGGGGGTTTTCGATGCACTCAGGGGGCACCCACGGGATACGCTCCACCAGAACTAGGAAGCAGATGTGTAAAAAAAAAAAGAAAAAAAGAGAGAAAAAACAGGATTTACAGAAATAGAAAGTGTCTGTACAGGTAGCAGAAAATCACACCAAACAGTTTTGGTGCTTTTTATTTTCACATGGCCTCACACAGGAATGACGTATGCGCCTTCAGGCGTTACGTGAAGTTTCTCACCTTCTCTGGGCAGAACGGTGATGCTGATACCAGGATCACTGAGCTTGATGAAAGGCAGACTGCCCGTCTTCCGGTCCTCCTCTCTGATCAGCAGAATGTTTTTGGCACAAACATTCCCATGAACTACGCTTTTATCCTCCTGTAGAAAATAAATTGAAAACAGACTTCTTTTTTTTTACCGTGCACTAGAATCGGTGAAGGCCTCAAAATTAAAATGACAAACAGTTAATTCAGAACAAGTCTTACCAGGTAATGCATAGCCCAGGCTAACTGTTTGGCTACTTCTAGCTTCCAGGTGATGTTGACACAGTTTTTCTTCTTTTTCAGATAAATATCCAGAGAGCCAAACTTTCCATATTCTTGCACCATCATGTCTGAAATAAAGACAGAGCAAGAAAATATATTACTCTGGTCCCTACAATTTAAGTAAAGTAGAACAGCTCCACCAATAATTTGACAGTTTTATCTTTAATTTCTTTAATACTGTCTTACGTTTCTGACATCTTTCAAAAAGATTCCAGCAATTTAGGCTCAATTCTTCAAAAACAAAATTACACCAAAATTCAATAAGCATCTCTTGCTTTGTGATGCATTCAGCTTCTGTCATCTTTTGCAAGGTGATGGTGAGTGTAAAAGACAAAAAATAGAGCAGAAAGGCTGGAAATATTGTCTCCAGACCTGTAAAAACTAGACTGTATCAAAACTTTACATAGGCTGGAGGAAGAATCAAATGGAACCACATTTCTTTTAGTTTTAGATTTTATGCATCAGGAACTAATAAAATGCATTTCCTGTGGTTTGCGGGTATGGAGCATTCAGGTGTGTGTTAACCCCATGCCTATGAACTCTTCCACATAAATGGAGGCCATCTGTTTAACAACCACATCTTGACCCAAATTCAGTCATTTAACAGGACAACGATTCCAAACAGGGCAGCCAAGTCAGAGCAGAACGGCTGAATAAGGAAATGTTCAGACCTCAGTCTGATGGGAAAGCCGCCTTTGGACCATAAACATCAATGAATATGAAGAGTTGTTGTTGAGAATTGTGGGTCCAAAACAATGTCAGAAGGTTAGAGAATAATTACTTAGTTCCAGAATATAAAACAGACTAACTCATTGTGAATATAAAAAAAAAAAACAGAAACAGATTTCTACTAAACTCACCAATCTGCTATAATTGTGTGAAAGCATGCTTTTTAGTTTCGGTGTACGTTACTTACTTTCGTCGCCACAAACACACACACCATAAATGAGGAGTAAATGCTTGTGGGACAGCTGGCTCATCATGCTGGCAGCCTCAAAGAAGGACTGAGGAAGAAAACAAGAACATAATTATTCCAATCTAAACCCTTGAAATTATCCTTGCTTAACTCATTCAACATGGCCAACCTCTGAAAAACTACGATGAGCCTTGTCCAGAATCTTGACCGCCACGTCCATCTGGTGAACCTCCCCGTAATCACCCCGTTCCTTCTTCACACCACGAAAGAGCTTTGTAAACGTTCCTTGGCCCAGACTTTCATTCTGAAACAGTTTAATTGCCTTTAAGCCACTCTCAAAAAGTATGACATTCCTTATTTCACTCAGACAAAACCCCACCAAAAACCAAATAACTGTCTCCAAATGAAGAAGGCCTCAAACAAGCTCCAAATTATATATAAAATAAATTTTCAATATGTTTGAGGAAAGGGAATTTTTTTTTTTTTCCTGTTTCTGATCTATGTCAGAGTACTGTGTTTTGGCAAAAAAAAAAAAAAACCTTAATGGAGAAATAAAAAAATACGGTAAGCTAAAGGTCACAAGAGAAGAAACTCCAACATGGTCTGCAGGACTGCAGCTGATGCAGCAAATACTGTTCATAATCAAAAGTTACTGCAAACTTAGGTCTGCATTCTTTCTGTTTATTTTGTTTCTACATTTAGCATTATTATATTATTATGCGTGTACAGTTCACGTCCAGATTTACACTGAGATATTTCAGTGACATACTGAAAATAACAAAAAGAAGAAGTTGTAACAAAGAGTCAAACCCAGAATGCAGAGGGCCTTTTCCAATGATTTCTGTAACTGAAAAAGATGTGTAAAAAATCTTTAAAATAGATTGTTTCTATGGAAATTGTATGACCCAAGATCCCACACTCACTATGTGTACTGGCTAGATAAATTTGGGTTCTCATCCAGCCTTTGTTTTGTTAATTATTACTCTTTATGTACATATGGACACATTTAGAAGAGTATTCTCTTTTGCCATTTCCTACAGTTTCTGAAAATGTTTAATTTAAAAATGTCATACACTTCCTAAAATAATTTTCTAGATTTTTACATTTGTTTATGAGATAATAGGCATGTGTACAAAAATATTCCTGATACTACACAGTACTTCCTGTAAATATTTGTCTTTAAATAACAGATTATGATCAGTATAACCTCATTTTACAAAATTGTTTTAAAAATAGGTCGACCTTTGTATTTAAATTGAACCCAAGTGAAAGGAATTTTGATGCGAAAAGCTGTTAGTACGTAGTGTTTTTAATCAGTAAGTAGCTCAAACAATGGAAAGTTCATAAATAGGTAAAAAAGGAAATAAAAAAGTTTCTGAATTTTATGTTATTTTTAAATAAGAAACATAGTCTGAAAAATTAAACCTTTTCAATAGTCATTCAACAAAAAATTAATTTCCCAGTAATAGTACACCACAATAACAGAGGTGTAGATATGGCCGTTAGTGATAATGGTGACATTAAACATCGACTTACAAAGATAAGGTCTTCTTTGCGAATTTTGTGGAAAACCATCTGGCTGATGTGTTTGTGAAGTGATGGAGACGGAGGGACGTCTGTACTTTGGTTATTTCTGCACACCAGCAGGTTGGATTTGTCTGTGGAAGCATAAAGATAAAAAGGACTTGAAAAAAAAACTTAGACTTTGAAATTTCATGCCCATAATTTCATCAAGACTACAACCCTTAGAGGACATTTATTTTATATAGAAACAAGTTTCATAATAAAAAAAGGATGGAAAATTATTCAAAGCATGAATGTAGTTGTAAGTATGAGAATATTTTGTGAAATGTCTAAGCATCTAAAGTAGTATTGGTCCACTGCAATATTCCAACTTTAAATTATTCAAGTGTTTCCACTAGTTGTGAATGAAAAAATATATGTAATTGAGAGAAATAAAGGCTTAAAAACATCAGTCTATATTTAATTCGTATATTCTGTTTCACTTGGTGAATTGAGTTACTGAAATAAATTGACTTTTCAGTAATGTTGCAATTGATGTATATGAATATGACCGCACTTTAATGCTGACTGTCTTGGGCTGTACTGTTTTCAGTATTTCTTCTTGTATAATGGTTTCATGTTCTTTTATGTGTGGGAAAACCAAGATACCAAAAGTACAATTGAGTAAACTGTTAAGACTAAACTACAGAGATTACATATAAAAACAAAAACAACAATATCTAACGCTTCCCTACTTTCAGCATTGTTATGTTATTATGTTAATTTAAATTCTGACCTTTCTGGATGGGTGGACAGCACCTGATGAGCTGGAAAGTGTACCCATCAGTGCGGAGCGCCTCCTTTTGGTAGCAATGCATGAGTTCTTTCAGAGAACCAAAGCTTCTTTTGGCACCACTCAGGATGAACTCTCCTGACTCCGTCTTCACAATCTGACAGTGCTTATAATCCACCATGGTTTCATACTAAATAACAAAAACAAGTTTCCCTACATGTTTAGTTATTATTCTTAGTAAATTAAATTTACAATTATTAAAAGCAGTGGTACTGAAGGTACAAATAAAAATGAAAGAGTAAACGATTGCAAAAGTATACAAAAATAGCCCAACTGCTCCCTCTAGTGGTTTAACATGTGTAAAAGCCTGCATTTTCCATAACCCGATTTATACCAGGAATACCAGAAACTGAATTACAAACAGCAAGAAAAGAGGTAAGGAAGAGAGGAAGAATGGAAGACACAAATGAAGGAAGAACACAAAAAAGAAAGTGCAACAACAAGGAAATGGTGAAGGGAAGAAGAGAGGCAGAAAAAAAACAGGGAATGAAGAAAGTAACGGAACACAACACAAGGAAAGCTGAAAGGGAAAATCTCAAGAAAATAAGAGCACAGAGAAGGATGTACACCAGGAAGAATGACACAATGAAGGACAAGGAAAGTGAGCAAAGACAAGAATAAAAGTGTGGAGGAAAAGACACTTAAATGAAAGAAAAAACATTGGATCTGGAAGATTTTCCAGGTATGTTTCCAAATTCTGCAGTATTCCTGCATAGAATTGCATACTTAAATTAAGCATTTAGTGCAACTAAAAACAAAATGTTGTCCTCCTTGAAAAATAGCTGTTACATAATCCTGGAACCTACTGGTTCAAATGAGACACAGGGGAACAAATTCAAAACAACTTACCCCAACAACAAAAGACATGAAGAATTTGTCGTACTCTCGGGGGCTGCAGCGTAGGATGTAAAGGCCTTGATAGTTACCCAAACGACGCAGTTTACTAATTGTAAACTCCATCCTGTGATCAAAGAGGCAAAATGTGCCCTTTGCTTTAAAAGGTTTGTGGTTGTGAGGGCATGACGACACGCTTCATGTGCTGGTTTAGTAAACAACAGAGGAACTCACGATACAGGGCCATGGCAGTAACTCTGAATGCACTCGAGAAGTCTTGGTGGGGCAACTTCTTTACACAAGTAGTGATGGGCGTCGGCGACCAGTCGGTAATATCCATCAACCAAAGAAACAAAAGAGAGGGCCTCGGCGAGCAACTGGAACTCCAGCTCCTTTGAGGTGCAAAATAAGTAATTCAATGGAACAGTTATTCTGCACTAGATGTATTGAAATCAAATATTTTTGCTTTTTCAAATAAAAATGTGAATACATGGTAATTACGAAACTTAAGCTTTACTGGTAAGATGTTTTTGCGTCCTTGAAAATTAGTAATTTTGCACAGCAATGCATGAGTTGCAAAGAACATTAAATTTCGTAGCTAATATCTCATCTCAGGCTCCTTCTCAACTGCTTTGATTACATCTGTCAATAATTTTGCAGATGTTTTGCTTAGGGAACAGATTGCTATAATTAAAGCCTTAATATTGCTGCCGTTGTCAAAGAAAAGACACGACTTACATTCAAAGTTACAAACAGGTTTCCTGGATGTCATGCTTGTGCAGTAAATTAGCTCTAGATTCTTCATCAATAAGAATCTAGAGCTAAGATTCCTTGCATCTGAAAAGTATTACAGTTATTAGTAACAGCTGTACAGAAAGGGGAAAGCACTGTACCAAGATCTGATTGTCCTGTCTGGTGAGGGAAACAATGCGACTTTCTGCTGAGCCTTCCTTGCTGCCCTGTTTGATGCTGATGTCGATCACCTCTGGGAAATCACAATATATCTCCAGCTCCTAGTCACATAAAAGGTAAACACAGGAATTTGTTTTTTACTTGTCTCCTTTGACTTAACACATCAACATCCACTGGTTTTTCATTAAAGCATCGACATTACCTCCTCTGCTCCCTCCTCTCCTTTTCCTTTAGACCAAAGGATGCCCTTGTTGCCCATCACCACGATGGTAACCTCTCGTGAGGACAGGTCAGTCACTTGGAAGCGCTCAGAGTACACAGAGGGCAGCAGCATCTCCAGGTTCATCAGGTATTTGAGCTTCAGGTTGCATACAGTGGCTTTGCACTCACTGAACTGCTGGATGAACCGTCGGAAGCGGTAGCGGATCCTCTTCCGGGTCAGCAGGTTGTACTCTTGGATGCGGCTCTTCATGCATCTGGGGAGGAAGGACTTGTAGCTAAAGCAGGGGGGGGGCAAGATGGGTTTTAGATGGAGATGAAGGTGAAAAAAAAAATTAAAGACATTTCATTCAGTGAACAAGTGAACACTAACCATTCTGATCACTTTAGAAGAAAAGAAAGCAATGGAAAAACAAATACGATTTTAAACTTTACTTTTGAAAAAACTGCACGTTGTTTTACATATTTGTTAAAACTATCACCATGTCATAACCGACAATCTATGAAAAGATCAGGATCCTCCACCTCCTCCAAGTTCTACTGTTGCCATCTGCAGAAATACACTGCTTTCAGTCAAAAACAACCAATCAGAGCTAGGAGGCTTGTCTTGGTACTGTCAATCAACCTCGTTTAAGCTCTGCTCAATGTGCTACTGGCGGAGAAACAAATTAGAGTTTTAGAAAAACTGCTTTCATGCTAGCTAGCATGAACAGTTTCCATTGTAGAGAACTAGCTGTAGAGTAGCAGGGGGGCATTGAGCACTGCTAAGACCCTCTTGACTCTGATTGGTTGTTTCTGACTGAGCACTGTATTTCTGCAAATGGCTGCAAAACCACAGGGAGGAGGCAGACGAGCTTGATTTTTTCAGATTATATATATATCTCATGCTATACTGTCACAACATAGTGATAGTTTCAACATATATATATAAAACATATTTATAAAGGTTACACACTGCAGCTTTAATGGATGTGTGGATGAACTATTCAGTGCCAATTAGTGGAGAGGGGAAAACAGAGACAGACAGGACAAACAACCATGCACACACACACTCACACCTAGGGAGAATTTAGAGAGCCCAATTAACCTGACAGTATGTAGGAGGAAGCCGGAGTACCTGGAGAGAACCCATGCATGCACAGGGAAAACATGTAAACTCCATGCAGAAAGACCACAGGCCTGAATTGAACCCAGGACCTTCTTGTTGCAAAGCAACAGTGCTACCAACTGCGCCACTGTGTGAGAGGAGTTTCCAAATTTGTCGGAGCTGCAGCTCTACATTTCATCAACATTTTTCATATTAACTCAGCAAATGAATATGTGCCAGAATAGGTCAATGACTGACTTTAGTGTGAAGCGTTCCTCTGGATGGTACAAGCCATTTTTAACATATTAAATGAGGAAGCATCCGATACCTGGTATCATTGTAGATATCCACCGGTGACAGATCGCTCTCTTTAGCGAGCCTCATCATGTCGAGAACAGCCATACCCAGGCACTCCTCCTGAGCTTCATGGCTGACCGGAATATGAACCCAGCCATTTAAAAAGTCACTGCGCCACTGCAACAGGTGAAGGATTTCAAAAGTATTAATGTTAAAAATAAATGTAGCAGCGAAAGGAGCAGGTCAAACATGTTATGTTGGCAGCTCACTGTGTATCAGGAGACAAGATACGTAAACATTTAAACAACTCCTGTGCATATATACATACAACAAAAACTTTGCAGCTGCTCATGGAGACAATGTGACCCTAGACACAAACAGTCAAACCAAAGAGGTGTGGTGTGTGTGCATGCGAGGTTTGCACAAATGTGAGGACAAAAAAAGCAGAAATTATTTCGAAACTCATGCATATACACAAAACCACAGGCCTGTATGCAGAGACTCATGCAAACACAAGGAATCCTAAAACGAGTCTTGTTCCTCATTTGCGCTTCTTGAAAACTCTTACTACTTCACTTCCTGTTTTCATAGCTAAACAAAACAAAGGGCTGACACAGAGGACATGCAGACTGCCAGTCAGTCAAAGAGAAGGAAATAAGAAGCTATCTCCACCCAGCAGCTCTTCTTATCGTCTTATAAAGGGTAAATGAGAACCAAAAGAGAAGTGTTGGAGCTTCTGTGGAGAAGATTAGTCCTTAACCTACATTTTCTGCTGTAATGTATAAGGCACTAAGACAAACCTGAGCAAACAGGTAGGCCATGACACAGTCATCCATTACTGGGCTTTCCATCTCTTTGGACAAGCCATAACGATGGGCGTAGAAGGAGCTACTGCTGTTATACCAGCCTGGAAAATAGTATCTAGACAAAAAGCATATCAAAAAGAAAAGAAAAATCAGCAAAAGTAGAAAAAATATTCACCACTGAAACAAGTTTTTGTTTTTTGCTTTTTAAAGTGAAGAAAAAAAAAAACTTTAAGTTTGCTACCTGATTCTGAAGTGCAAGTTTTCACTGGCTGAGTTGTGCAGTTTGAAGATGTGATTAGGAGGAAAATATATTCGGTCATTTTCCCTCATCAGGCAAAACAAGCTGCAGTACACCGGGCTAATTCCTGAAAGAGAGAACAAATATCTTTAGAATATACATTTTTTATTTAACTCCAACATAAATGCCATAATGAAAACTAAAACGTGGACTTTTAGGAAAGTATGGCATTCACTCTCCTTTTTGATACTTAATAACAAAATAAGGCACCTTTTTCAGCTGTCTGTATTGGTACACTCAACCAAATAAAAGAAAAAATCTTAATTATTATGAAAACTCAAATGCAATAGCTCAGGTGCTTAACAGGAAAAACATTTTGCTAAAACTTCAGATCTTTAATTTTACTTTGTAAATTTGTGGTTTACTGCAATCAAACTTTTTCGTCTCAGATCTACAGAAACACTGCTGAACACTGAGAATTCCCCAGTGTACCACCAACCGCCTCGCAAATGTAACCTCAACATCTTCAGTAATAAGAAAAACCTGAGATGCAGCGAGCATTTCTTTATTCACCCAAAGATTTGTAGTGTATTTTAACAGGCTTACCATTGTCTGATGAAAAATCCCTCTGTTTTCTGTCAGTTGCAAAAGTCTTTAGCTTTGCAATAAAAAATAAAGATTTAATGACAACAATCAGTGTGAACTGAATGTGTTTCATCCTGTGATTAAATCCTAAAAGTGACAAACTACTAAGAATTAAGTCCAATTGTCTTTGCATTATTGTGTCTTATGCTCCCACCGTTTTTCAGTCTTCACCATAACAAAGTAAGCAGTTTTACTAATCATACCAACTGGAACTGGCAGACAGAAAATGTCATTGTACCACAGGAAGAAGTCAAGTGTGAGGCAAGTGCAAGAGAAGAGAAGTCCTGCTTAAAAGGAAGTACGACGAACCACAACAGGGGAAGTAATGTCAAAGTTTGAACAAGTCAAGTCCCATGTTCATTTAGATATGAAATGCCTACATATAAAAAAAAAAAGCAAGTGAACTGGGAGTGTTTACTATAAAATGAAGGAAATGTATTAAACAGTTTGCAAAAACTTACAAATATCTTTAAGATTTAGAGTACATTTATATCTGTTGTCCTTCACTTTGACTCCTCTAAATCAAATACAGAGTAATGACTTTGCTCCAGAAGTCCAAGCAAACTTAGCATACAGTTTAAGGCAGGGATGGTTTGCAAAAAAATGCCCCAACCTTCAGACAACTCACAGAACACTGTTCAATCATCTGGAAATAGAAAAAGCATCTGCACAACTGCAGATGCAACACAGCAAAAATTTCAGTTCCTAGATGTAAATCTGGTAGAGATGTAAGACTAGAAGCTTATATTTGCATTAATATGGTGGTTCTGCGTATGGGGGGCTAACACAAATGCCCACTACTCTGCTTAGCTTTTTTATTTGTAAGAAAATGTATAAATCACACCTCCTTAGCCTTCCCCTTCACAAAAAAGCTCTATATTCTATTGGTCTATCACATGCAATCCCAGAAAATGCATTGAGGTTTTGTGGTTGTAATGTGAGAAAATGTGCAAAAGTTGAAAGGGTATAAATTCTTTTGCAAGGCAAAGTTTATACATGCACAGTCAAATTGAATGTATTGTGCTATTTTTAGAAGTTATGTAATATGAAATAGAAAATAAAATGTTTTGCAATGTAGCATACATTGTGCAGACATCACTACGTAGGAAAGCAGTGAGGTAAATCAATTAATTGCATGATAACGTAAAACAAGCTCAATATTTTCCATTTGCATGATTTACTGTTTTTCTCTTCTCTTTCTACCAAAAACTTAATGACAAAAGCTTTATAAAAAAACTAGCCCTTTTTTGAAGGACAATTTTGTTTACAGAGCCTTTAACTTATTTTATGTGTTGCTTTGTTTATTTATTTGGATATTTAAAATGTCTTCCAGTTCCAGAGTTAGTGTTCATTAGAATTTAAAGTATAATGATCTTTGCAAATGTGTTCTTGCATTATTAACATACATGATGGTGCCATTGTATGCTACGAGTCATTACCATGTAATTGTTACATGTTGTTACTGTTTTGTTACAGGCCTATTCAGAACCACCAGAAAGCAAACTTAACAAAGATGTTTGTCTGCAATCATGCCCAACCACTGAAAACAAAGTCACACGCGTGATACAAATGTGGTTCAACCATGAAAGAGACAAAAAGACAGAGACACGGTAGGAAAGACAAACGTGGAAATAAAAAACAGACTGAGCTGGAGAGGAATTCAAGATTAGAGGATAAACACGAGGAAGAGCAAGAGGCATAATTTGTTTAACATGTCAAAGAAAATGGGGCAAGAGATTGTGGAAGAAGAAACACGGGCAAGAAGCAGGTCAAAAACAGAACACTTCCACATCTGAGTAAAAAAAAAAAAATACAAGATGAGAAAGCAGACTGAGTTCAATAAATATATATATTTATTCTTTGTGGGCTCTAGTGTCCCTTATATGAAAGTAGACTGACAGGAAGGGGGCAAGGAGAGAGGGGAAGACATGCAGCAAATATCGCCGGGTCTGGGAATCAAACCTGCGACAGCCGCGTCAAGGATTCAAGGCCTCCAAACGTTGGTCGCGCTATCCCCTATGCCACCACAGCACGCCCCGAAGATTAATAAATATAATCAAAGGAGCAACAAAGAAAATGTTGCTCCATTTTATTTTTTCCAGATGTGTCCGTAACGGACCAACCGCTGTCACAGCAGCATCACTACCCTGACTCCCACAGATTTGCATGTAATACCTCCCTTGTTTCTAACTTTCTGTACATGATTATGAGGAAAAGTTGCAAAAAAAAAAACAAACAAACACTTTTTCTTAGTGTAGAAAAACAAAAAGACTTGTCATCTTGATACATTTTCTTTTAAGAACCAGAAATACCCTGAAATCAAACCAAAAGCTCCACCTGTTTCGGCTTTTTACCATAATTTTACTCCAGAAACTATACCTTAGTATCCAGTATCTTAGGATGCCCTGCTGACTGCCTGTGGAATCTGTCCATTACCACAAGGGTGCAGCGCATGTGTGTCATTCTTTATTCATGTACAGTCTTTAGTTACTGTCATTTGTGCTCAAAGGACACCTATAGCCAATGATGTTAAAAATGAGAACACGATGTAAACACTTAAAAACTTGTTAATGCAGAACAAGAAACATGTCAACAGAGCATAGTAAGCAACTGCCTATAAACCCAAGATGATTGTTCGAGGGTGGGTTGGATTTTTTTGTGTTAAAACCATTAAAAGATTTTCTAAGTAAAGATCTAAATCAGCTAAACAACAAATAGATACCAAAATGACAGTAGTATAGGCTAAATCTGAGAACTGAAATGCTAATGTAACTCACCACAAGCTTTGGCAGCAGTGATGCACAGTTCCTCTGCTACATACTCTCCTGGTGGAAATGTGAGGGTGTCTTCTGAGCAGCTGCCCCTTCCTTCAGTCTTTCCCAGGTGGTAAAGGTGAAGAGTTAAAGTAACTGCCTTTACTTCCTGCTTGGGGTCAGGGTCACTGGATAAGCCGTCAAGTGTTGTCGGGTTGGAAGAAAGAGGGTCCATGTCTGTCAGCAGAATAAAGGCCATGTGCTCCTTACTGAAAAACTGCAACAAAAGGAGAAATAAGTCAAAAATAAGTGAGTGAACGCAGCAGTTCCTGAAGATGTATCTATTCATGCAGTTGAGTCAGCTTCTGGCTCACTGCTGGGCAATTTAGTTAAAAATATCATTGAACTCCTTTGCAGCAAAATCACAATCTCGATTTTTTCCTGATTTCCCAAAATAAAAATGTAGATCTTAAAAATCATACATCATAGCAAATAATTCAAAGAACATATTGAACATAAGTGACTGAGCTTGAGGTATTTTCCAGGGACAAAAGGGGGAAAATCTGCTGTGTAAAGCTGGTAGACAAACCCAGAAAGATTTGCTGCTATAACTACAGCAATCGGTGGTTCTATGATATTATCTGAATGACATTAATGCAATTATATGCCTCACTTTTTATATTTTTAATATGTAAAACAGTTTTGAAAACTATATGTCATTTTTCTTCAATTATACTCTACAATAAGTTGTTTTATCAGATAAATTCCTATTAAATAGGTCCAGGTTTATGGCTGTAATATGACAAAATGTTAGTCTGAAAGCTTTTGTAAGGGACAGTAGTGCTAAATATTTTTAAATCCTCTATTTTAGGTGACACTGACATTGTTGAGGTTGCATGAGTGGAAGCTTAAAACAAGTCTATAGAGAAGAATGAAAAAAAAGACACTCATTTTTGTTGCTGTTTACACACCCAAAACGTTTATCACTAAGCCTGCAGACAGGGAGTCAGATGTGTGTTATCAGCCATGCTTGTTTGGGTTATGGATATCAGTTCAGCCACATTTTACTGCTTATCACCACTCGGGTCCACTGGCAGCTACAAGTGCCTCCTATTCAACTGACATAAACTGGGCAATTCAATCAAAAACATGTTCCTTTAAGGTTACAACACTGTTCCTTGGAGAACTACGGTAACTTTGACAAACTTTCAGTCTGTATCCCTTAATTCTGATGGAGCACTGCAATGCAAATTAAGTGCATCAGTGCTGGATTACATAAAAGCTAGATAAAGATGCTGAAACAACCATCATTTGACTATTTTATTAGGTTTTCATGCAGGATTCCATTGTTAGTATAGTCAGAAGTACAAATGCAATAAATTCTACCAAACAGGAAAACATTAAAAATGAAAAAAAAAAAAAATCAATATGTTCTGAACAAATGACTCAACAGCGGTTTCAAAATGGGTCAGGTTAAAACAAGACTGAAAACAAAAGCACAGTATAGCCACTGACAGAGGAGCACAGCTCCAGCTTTAGCAGCTCTGGGTTAATGCACGGTCCCCAAATTGGGTCATGCAGGCAAACATCATGACAAAGTTGCTCATTTCAAATATAATTTGAAGACTTTTTTTCAAAAACAGGTATTGAAAGTGAAAAACTTGAGAATATAACCACTATAAACAGAAAAAGATACATTTCTAACTAGCTCTAACCTACCTAAAGTTTTATTGTTAAGATCGACCAGAAACATCATCATGATGTAGAAATTCAAATACTCTACAATGCTCTGCACACTCAGTCAAGCAGATTTTGTAAGGTATAAAACTTTTCAGCTGACGCTCCTCTAATAAACATTATTTAATATGCAGAAAAAGACTTAGACGTTTTGTGTGCGCACATTAATTCATCTGTGCCCTGGTCTGCATAGTAAATTGTATTCTCTTTAGAATATGAAAGCTTTTTTTAACCACCTTCATAAAAAAAAAAAACATTGACCAAATTGTAAACAAAGACTGGAATCTTCTCAGAAGGCTTCATCGGCCATTAGATTTCTGTTGCCATTTTCCCATATAAAAGCCTTTTTTGTACATTTCCAGGTTTTTTATGGGAATCTCTCTTTTATATTCAGTTAACCAAATGGAGATTTTTCTTTTAACTCCTACTAATTCTTTTTTAGTCCTGTAAATCATAGCAAGATATAGTAATTTTCTGATAAATAACTCATTTAGTTAGTGGCTGTTTTTTGGGGGGGGGTTTGCCTTAAATGGACAGCTATCTGGTTTCCGTGTGCATTGGAGCTAAAACATATGTTATCAGACAAAAAGCAAATAAAACATGGATCATTAATATCCATATTATTGGCTCAACATTTCAGAAAAATATTAGAAACTCAAAATTTCAACTTATTTATACATCAGCTATAATGACAATATTATCACTATTTCACTTCACCACAAAGGAATCTAAGTGGTTGATCCGACCCAAACTTCTGGTCCAGTTCATGTACAGTATATGTCCGAGGATATGTGCCCCAGCAGAGCTGCAAAATATATCAAAGCCTGCAGCTTGGACATCTTGGATCCAGTATTTGATAAGTTAAGTGCCTTGATTTTTTTCTGCTCTGAATGACAAGAATATTTTTGGCCATTTCTGTGGTCCACCTAATTGAGATTTTTGTGGTCTTGACAGTAAAACTCAGAAGAGTGTTGTGGAAATTGAGATGGTGGAAAACATATGGGACAAGTGGTGAAAATGTGAGGTAAAACGCAGAAATTATTTAAATATTTAACAATTATAACAAAATTGCATGTTTTTCCAATACTTTGCAGTTGTACCCCATATCTTCTTGAGTTGGCCATACCATTCGTATGCCGAAAATCAAATCCAAACAATATATAAAACACTGAAGTTGTCAGGTAGAGAGCCCGGCATTAGGACCTCAGATAAGATCCTACAGCGACTGCTGAGCAGTAAAGACTTTGATGGATTTCTTTTCTTACTTTAAATTTGTGGAAACCAATTGGGCAAAATGCCAGCAATGAATCAGTTGACATCATTGATTTATACTGATAAAATGATTTAATTCTATGATGTAATTTGCAAAGACTGTATAAAAAACACATGCTAGAGGTTTGGCAAAGTAGAAAACAGCAACACCTCAGAAAAATTAGGTATGGTCCTGACAGGAAAGTACCTTTGTGCTTTTCTGAGAAGAACTTGCAAGGTTCTGGTGTCCATAAGGGAAAAGCTGGCAAAGATAGTTCACACTGACTCACAGCTGAAAAGGCTAAACAATTTCTCCGATGACATAGAAAACTCCAACATCAACAGTTATCAACAGCAGCAACCCAGGCAAACTATGTAAAATAATGATAGTGATTCAAATAATGCTTTTTCATCTTCTCATTAAACCTCCAATGAGTTAAAAACATCAACACCTTTGAACTTAGCCTATGTCGCTTCAAAAGGGAAATCCCCTTCAAAGACCAATATAAAAACAGGAGGAGTCAGCAGTAGGGGAGTGTGACGGTACTTTATACAACATCTGTATGCTACAGAGAAGCTGTGCAAAACAACCCGTCTCAAATATGTTCACAGTCCTCACCTCAAACCAGCTGTGCTATTTGCACCTTCGTAGCCAGAAGTCTTATTTGTTGTAGAAGATCGAGTACAAAATTCAAGATGTCAAATAATACCAAATGTAGCCCGCCTTAAAACCAAATACACAATTTTGATTAGTATAGAGCAGATTTAGGATGAAATATTCGATCTAAAAGTGAAACTTGTCTCACTATGTGGTGAGGAAATGTTTCTAGTTTCCATAAAATTCTCTGAAAATATAGCAAAATGTAGCTATTGGCATGTTAGATCAATCTGGATGTCTTACCCTTAAAATACTTCAATAAAACTTCCCATTTCCCCAGTCATGTTATTGTCTAATATGCCATAGCTAGTCATGTTCTGGTCACTAACTTCAGACACAAAACATAAACACACCCATCGCAGTGTGCTATCAGTTGAATCTCTGTACTGCAACACTTTTATGCCACCAAATGACAGAAAAGATCATTTAATCTAAAGTAAACAGAAGCAGAATTTGGTCACTTGCAGGAATGTTGTCTAAAGTTCATATTGCCTTTTACTGGTAAGGCTCACCTTCTTTGCTTATGCAACAGTGTATTTGTTTTAGAAAGCTTACAAGTTCCCAAGCATTTCTAGTGTGTAATTAGCCTGCAGGCTAATTTTAAGCAACAGTGATTTTGATTTCTTTAAAAGATTTTTCAGCATTTCATTTTATCCAACCTGTTGGACAACAGCAGATAAAATATCAAAAAATCTGTTTTTGCCACTTCTGATCCATGTAAACTAAACCTTTCACTTGTTTCAGTCTGTAGAGACAACAAAAAAAAAAATCTGAAAAGCATTTTATAAGTTTAGTACAGGAAAAAGCAAAATGTAAAATCTAAGTTTAACAAAAAAAAACTTCATAGAAAGTTAAATCAATGTAAAGACAAAATTAAGACCGAACTATGAATAAATTAGATCAAGCCTACCTTGGTAAAATCAACAAATAGCCATTTCAATATAGCACCAACCACACATACATATTTATAGTCATTAATACATCATGGACTCATTTATCCCAAATGCCTATGGGTTAATTGAGTAAAAAAAAAAAGAGAAAAACTCACTCATTAAAACTGTGCTCATAATATAAAAGAAGTATACAGAAGATGAGGTGATTTTCAAACAAGTGCTACAGCAATCATTTGCCAAACATTCAATCGTGTCTGGTTGTAACAAATACTATCAGTCTTTATAACACTTATACTGAATCTGATCAACTGATACAAGCATGAACTGCAGCTGTAACTAAATCTAAATTTATCTTAGATGTTCTCATTGTTCATAATTGAAATGTTATATTGATTTGTTACTGATTTGACAACTGAATATCCGCCCTCTCTACAATTCAGGTTTTTCTTATGCCTCAAATGTCCATTTGGCAACAGGAAACAGTTGGCCTTCTCCTGTCATATTTCAGAAGATTGGAGCATACATAAATTATTACATTCTCACACAATTGATTTTTTTTTGTAATTTTTTTCTATTTTCTTAGTGTAGAAACTTTTTGTCTCTTTTCAGAGGCGAAAACAGGATATGGGTTACTTTTTTCTTCGAAAAATATGCTTGCGTAAAAGTCACAGGACATTTGTGGCCCTATGTGCTTTGAAACTAAAATGAAGTAAGATGTAAGTAATAAAAGACAAACACTTTGTGACATACCAAACATTTTCATTCTAATACTATTTTTTTTTTTGTCCGCATCCTACTAAAAAGTCCCCACAACATTGTTATTTATTAACTATGTCCATCTGCTGGTAGTCCACATTAAATACTCTGATTGGCCAAAAAGTGCAATATAACTTTGAAATGCTTTAGTTACACTTTATTACAATACAATCAAAACAGAGCTGCACAAAAAGTATTTAGGTGTGAGGATGAAAATCATACTGCAGCTATTGGGAAACCTTATAAGCAACTAAAAGCTTTTTCTACAAGAAGTGTTAAGAATGGCAAGAATTGTAGATGCTGATTTTATTATAAACAAATTTTAAAATAAAATAATTATTTCTTTTCTTATTTGTTTTCATTTCTTGCCTTTTCCCATACTGTATACATTATTATTTTTTCAGCATATACACATCTTCAGCAAAGGTGCTGGGGATATTTGCCATTTGGCAAACAAAAAAATCGTCATACTTGAATAACTTTGGCAAAACTTTTCACATTACATCATCAATGAAAAACGTACAGAGCAAACCACAGAATAATGCCATGAAAGTAAGACGGGTGTGCAGGAGTTTCCTTTTCCTGCACGTGTTCATACCTGTTTTCACACACTGCTTACTATGGTTTTATATTAAAGTGAAAGCATTGCTCTGTTAAAAGCTAAAACAAAACATTATGGAAAATCAGCTTTTTGAAATACTTTGATTAAAAACCAATTACCGGTAAGTTAATTCTGAAATTATTTGATATAGATTTTTCACTCACGCCTAGCAGTGTTGGACAAGCTGTTCCACATTACCAAACAGGAGTTTTAATCACCCAGGCTTACATGACAATAACTGAACATTTTTTAGGCAAAACTTTGTTGTTTCTTCTTGTTCCATTTTAAACCTGCCAACCCCTTTTTTTGTAATTATACCAGCTGACAGAGCAGTTCGCTGTTCTGACCTGAATAAAACTGTAAGACGTGATTTTAGATGCACCAAGAATGTACTTTCCCCTCAATCAAATCTGTCACCAATTGTTTTCTTCCAGTAAAACCCAAAATGAAAACTGAAGTCTCTTTGTCAAATGAATCAACCCTGCCTACATACAAGTGAAACACTACATCAGAAGAAGAAAAGCACATATGTGCTGGAGAAACAACAGTTTGATGTGACGAATGTATACTTACTGTATCCTCCAAGAGGTTCCTCTAACAGATTATAGAGTCAGAATAAGAGTCCATATTAGTGTTATTTGTCAAGACTCAAATGTTGCAAACTTTAAAGCTTTAACACACAAAACCAGAATAAAGAGACATTCTGAGGACATCTGAACTGGAAACAGTTTGTTCTGAAGAGAAATAGATAAGCCAACTTCTGAAATGAATCATCTACATAAAACATCACTCCAATCAAATAAGAGCATTGTTTAGCAACATGACTCGGGTTTTCGCTTCAAATGACTGGAACTGCCAATTATTTTATTAGAAAAGCAAAAATGTTTGTCAAAACCGCTTAAAGACTTTACAAAAAAAGCAAGATTCTTTGAAAATAATATATTAAATCATAAGATGCATGTCTTTTGCACAGTTTTAGTTCACATAGAAAAAGAAGAGTGCATTTCTATAAGGTCTTCATCTGCAAATGGATAATTCCTACACAGATGAAAACATGTGAACTCTCTGTGATCCTTCTGGGACACATTTCCCTCATTTTAATATGCTTGCAATGTTCTCTTGAAGGTCTCCCAAGCCATTATAGAGATTGAATGATAATATCTCCGGATGTGGGGTAATTAGTAGCAAAGGGTCAACCAGAATGACTACAGAAATGCTAAGAATGCAAACAGAACGGCATAAAACTGACAAATAACATGTTGAGATGATCAAAGATGGACATTTTTTGTCCACAGAGAACTGAAGAAGCTAATGTATTATAATGATTAATATTTCAATGACTTTCAGCATGACTACAAGTTGAACATTTAGGACAAACTCATAGCATGTACCACAAGGCAAATTATTTAAGAGTCAGCCGATGGAAGACCCGAAAAGGAACGATGATGAAATGGAGAAGTCTTCTGTTAAATGGAGATTAAATAGGTTTTGCCTGTGTTGCAACAAATTTTATAATGCTTTTAATAGCTAAAAAAAATGAACAGACAATAACAAAACTCCAGAGGTCATCTCCTTCCTAATACACCACCTGAACATCATCACATTCCCCCAATTTACTGACTTTGTTAATTATTTAGCACAATAATCTTTCATTGTCACCCAAACAACTCTACTATTATTAAATCAGCCACTTTAATTCATTCATCATTTTTTTAATTTTGCAGTTTTGATCATTTCGTGGTATTTCGTCCAGTTGCATAGTTGCTACAGACATCTGATTTACTCAAGATGTTTTGTACTGACTATGCGCAACTGCCAAGGGCCCATTTCATACTTTTTTTTAACAATTTGTTTTATGAGCAAATTTTTATACTTGGATTACTTTTTGGTTGCTTTGGCTGAATGTTTTAGGTCATTGTCCATTTGCATTATGAAACACCATAAACATATCAATCTGTTTGACTACATTTAACTGCATTTGAACACCTCAGAAGTCAATTGACTGTTTCTTTTTATCAGGAGCTGCTCTCTGCCTTCTTCATACTTTTTTCTTGCCATCATTTTGGTAGAGGTTGATCTTGGTTTCATCTGTCCAAAGAATGTTCTTCCAGAGCTGTGCTAACTTTTTTAGATGTTTTGGCAAAATCCGATCTAGCTTATTTTATTCTTGAGGCTGATGAGTGGCTTGCACCGTGACCTGAACCCTCTGTTTGCTTTCATGCAGTCTTCTTTTTATAGTGGACTTGGATATTGGTATGCCTACCTCCTGAAGAGTGTTGCTCATCTGGTTGGCTGTTGTGACAGAGGTTTCTGGAAATGATTCTGCAATCATCCATGTTGTCCTCCATGGACATCCAAGTCATTCAGTGCTTTCTTACTTTATCAGGATGTACCAGACGTTGAATTTTTCCACTTCTAATGTTGCAGCAATCTCTCAAATATGTTTTTGTTGTTTTTGCAGCTTAGCAAACATAGTTTGTTTCACCTGCATGTAGAGCTTCTTTATCAGCATGTTGTCTGTTTACAGCAAAATCTTCCAAATGCGAATACTACACCTCAAATCAACTCCAGGCCTTTAATCAGCTTAATGGATAATGGCACGACGAAGGAACTGCCCAAAGGCTTTTTCACCTACTCATGAAAAAGCCTTTGAGTCAATTGTTCAATTACATTTGGAGCTTTAAAAAGAAGATGGCACGTGTTAAGGAGCTGAAACTCCTAAAACTTTCATCCATTTTGAATGTGGATACCAGGAGAGTCTGAGCATTAAACCCAGGCACATTATGTAAGTATGATTGAAATGTTTAGACAAACAGAAATCTGGTAAGCCTGTCAGTGTCCAAATATATAAACCTAACAATTTATAACACATATAACAAAACCAAGATAAGAACCAATGAGACATCACACAGGAGGAAGAGGCTATGAAGTCAACCACTGAAATCCAAAAAGTAAGTGAAATGACATGGACAGGTGATTTTAAAGTAAGAAATGTGTATGACTAATGCATTGCGGAGATGATCTCATATGAAAATACGTATGATTAAAACTTAAAATAAGTGCATTTTTCTGATTTAGTTTTCTTCTACCAATTTAGCACATCTCATTTGGGAATTTCCAACAACATATAAAGGGTCTAAGTGATGAATGTACATTAAACTTCATTTAAATTAAATTAACAAATGTAACCGTACAAAACAACAGAGCTGTTTGCTGCAGAGTTTTTAAGCTGCTTAAGAAAAAGACTAATTTCCTTGCTTTCAATCTTATGTCAGAGCATATTACCACAACAGTGTTTGACCAAGCAGTTGTATGTATTAAATATTATACCAAATGTTGTTTAGTAATAAAGCAAAAGTGTTAGTGTGTAGTACATGTCTACATAACTGATATCAATGCGTGCATGTTGTTCTGTCACAGTTTTTCAACTTAAAAGTACAATATTTAACAGTAAAAAAACATAAACTTTGTATTACTTGACTGTTCCAACCACTATATATATATATATATATATATATATATAAAAGATAAACATTCAACAAATTTGCTAGACGTTTCATGACAATATCCCAAATAAATGCGTCAGCATTTTTGGTAATTTAGGGGGTTAATACATTTCTCAGCTTTCGATGTAAATTCAGGGACATAATTATTAGCGAGGTTCGGTTTTTAAAACGCTAACAACAAAACAGCGTTTAAATACCTTAACTGAGAAGCCAATAAGCAAACAGTGAAGAAGGATGGTTATGGCGTAACACATGCATTATAACGACCAAACTCTTACCCAGCTTGCTGCAATGTGTTGCTGCTCTGAGTTTCCTCAAATGAACTCAGGTCGGCTTGAAGTCCAGCTCTCGGCTCCCCATTAGCTAGCTAGGCTACAATCTCCAGTCCTCGACAGCCGCTCCGTTAATTTGTCCCCGGCTGCCATTCTGTCGCTCCCCGCATCTCTTCCTCCACCTTGTTCACTCGGCGGAAGGTGTTTTTATTACGACTTGCTGCGTCCTTTGAAGTAGGAAACAACAACAAAATAACATGAACCCGAGGGTACAACCTCTGGTAGTTACTCCTTTCTACTGCTTTGACTCCTTCCGTCAGTGGGGAAGCCGACTGCGCTGTGACGAGGATGGTTTGGGCGGAGCAGGAGAGGTCAAGCAAGTTGTTTTCATCTTTTGCTTCTTGGTACGTCTAATCCACAGCCAACTAAATCCCTCACATTCTAATTTATCAACAAACGAACTTTTTATTTGATCACAATAAGCGCTTTTTTAATCCTCAGACTGACGGAGTAACTGAGTAAATGTACTCGTGTAAGAAAAAAAGAGGTGGAGTACATTTACTCAGTTACATGTACTTGAGTAACTTTCTTTTATAAGTACTGTATAGTACATACTTTTTACTGTATGTTCACCTGACCTCCAAATGGCGCAGCAGATAGAAAATAACATTCAAAAATGCAAGAAGTCTCTCTTGCTTGTAAACATGTCTGCGTGTGGTGCATTTTTGGTTAGAACATTCATGACAATATAGTAAAAATAAACAGTATTAAGGCTACTTCTAAAATTACAATGTAAATGTAATTAATTTCTTACCACCTCCGAAAATAATAACACAAGCATACATTTTCAAAGCTCTCTTTTTTCCAGCATAAAACTTTTGAATTCAGTTTGATGATATAACTATGTTTGAACAACCACTGATGTCAAGATAAATTTTATGTGTTCTACTAGTGCTCCAAATGCCACTCAGGCAGATAGGAAATAACATTAACAAGTTTGTGAGTTTACAGGAAATCTCCATGGTACTCTGTGGGTATGTGGTTTATGCTAAATTAAAATGTTCAGTTAAGTAACTAGATATGGGTAGAATAGCTACTATTTAGCATTATAGAAAATATTACACAAACAAAATTATCACAAAATGAAAGGAAAATTATACAGTTTTCACAAGCTTGCACCAACACAAATCTGAAAAGTGTGGTGTGGGTTTTCTCCACCTCTTGAGTCAGCACTTTTTGGAATTCCTTTTCCTCCCATCTTGGGACTGATTTATTTATTTTTTTAAAATTTTTATTGCAGAATCACTGAAGCTCTGTCAGATTTAACATTTTTAAGAGAAGTTTTGCCATATGGTCTTTGTTTTATTTTGGTCTGGAATTCAAATGTGTCCAAGATGAGGAACACACAATTTTAGGAAGATATGAATTTATGATGACATTCTTGGATACAACCTCTGCCGTCCCATAGCCATTTAAAATGTTGGTAACCATTTAGTTTCCAGGGTGGGAGTGTAGAACACCTCAAAGCACATCAGTCTCATATCTTAGCAATAAGTAGGCTGTGCCAACTTCCTGTTTCCTGCTTTACACAAAAAAGCAATGGAAAACATGTTCAATACCTAACTCACGGGCAAGTCCCCTACCCTCTTCTAGCCTTGGCTAAGCTGTCCACGTGGACAGGTATATACGCAAAATATCAATGTGTTTCACTTGAAATATAGCTTAGCAAATACAGCCTCCATGGAGTCCTTTACAAACACCCTATTGTAAACATTTATACAGTTAAGGTATTTTTGAATAATCATAATCATCATCATTGACGATTATGATTCCATATGTTGTGCAGATCTCTAGTTGTTGTCCTGCTGGAAGGTGAACCTCCACCCCAGTCTCAGGTGCTTTGCAGCTTCCAGTAGGTTTTCTTCCACAGTTGCCCTGCATTATTTATTTCCATCCATCTTTCCATCAACTTTGATCAGCTTCCTTGTCCCTGCTGAAGAAAAGTATCCCCACTGTGTGATGTTGACAACAAGATTCTGTTATAGGGAAGATGTTCTTAGGGTGATATACGGTGTGAGTTTTCCCTGCACAACATTTTGTAACTTGTTCTTCATGCTCATGCTCAGTTGCACTGTGTTTTGTTTTGAGGGAAGCATCCTCAAATGCAGCCCACACTTTTTAAAATTCCAATAAAAAGCACAGGATGTGATGAAGTTGTAGGATTAATTTTTGCTCTACACTTTATTAGAATAGAGTCAAATACGACTGATTGTGCTGTTCACACTGGTTAAAAGTAGTCTTTTGGAGAAAGACCACTTTTAACCAGGGTGAAGGTGGATGCTTTTTTCGTCTGCTCCCTCCCTGCCCATGCCTGCCCTGCTTGCTCTGTTTTTTCTATGTTTTTGGAACCTTTCTTTGCACATCCTCCGAATCTACAAATTATGGATCTGGTCAACCGGTCTCTCAATCCAAGTCTCAATGAGAAGACTGGGCACAGGAGAGCTCTCTTGTCCTGTGGGGACACACCCGAAGGGATACACCCTGGGTTTATTCATGATAACAGGATTTCTGCTGTTTAGAGCTTGCGAATACCTGTCTTATCGACAAATTTGCGACGGACTTGGACGCACTTGGATGGGCTTGGACAGACTTGGCCGAACTAGTGAACACTCAGACTGTTTGTGTGGACAGAGACGCAAGTTGGATGTGAGTCTTGCTGAGACTCGCAGCCCAGCTGAGGACTCCAAAACTCACTAATGGGATGGAATCGATCTTGGAGAAGTTGCTACTTTTGGCTCAGTGGAACGACCAAACTAATTTGGATAATTGGGAACTGAGATGTATCGGAGACACTTTTGGGAACATTGAAATTTATAATCTGCCCAACCTATGACATTCTGTATCTGAATTGGCTTTCCTCGTGTAGCCTTGGAAGGGCTGCCTATTTACATATCTCCTTGAAGATATGTAGACATAATGCTTCTTCCCACCTCACCCCCTCCTGTTATCCATGCAGCTGTGGACCTGAGCACTCCCAAGGACATCATGCCTTGATGACATCTTTATCGGACTCCTGCCGGGAGGCTGAGCATCGTGCAGGGATTAGAACTTGGAACCCAGAAAACTACCTTACCAACTACTTTTTAGACTCCTATTCTTCCAAACCAGAAAAGGAATTAGACCAGCGGATACTTACTTATACTTATCTACCAACCCTGAATAGGAGTATCTAGTTTATTTACTTTCAACATTATTAGCTTTTTCTTCTTTTGCTCTTTCCTTTGGTTTGTTATTTTGTTTGTATTTCCTTTTAATTCCTGTAAAGCCCTTTGTATTGCCTTGTTGATGAAAATGTGCTATATGAATAAAATTACCTTTTTCTGCATCAAAAAAAGCTTTCTCATTTTCAGAAAGCATGTGATAACAGTGGACAACAAGCACAACCCAGTCTTAGCGACCATCTGCAATACTTAAATCTGTAATGTTGAAGATTGGGAAATCAGTAACCTTAAGACAATGGATGTGCAAGCTGGCAAATCTACAGCAGCTATACAATGCCAAGAAGCTAATATAGACCAAAATCTTTGTTTTTTTGATATAATTTATCATTTATACCACTAACAATCAAGGCAGCTCTGCAGGCAGCAGGGTGTCCAACCGGTACTCACAAGACATACCAAATAAAGTGGTCACTGAGTGTAGATCTCATAAAAGTCATAAAATTCTGACGCATATTAATACATTTTGATAACCATTCTTTTAGGTCATGTGACGCTTGAGAAACTTTCAGGGAAAAAAAATCATTCGCAGTTCTCTCAAATTCATTTAAAAGCTTCAAAATGTTCCTCAATTTCCACACAATGGACCAAATAAAATTTCAGTACCTGTAAAGGTAGTAACTTTAGACATGATCATCATATCATATGCTTGACAATCATGCATCTTTGATGAATAATTAAAAGCAATTTCTGTATGCCTGAATGAATTGTTCAAACTCTGTTCCTCCACAATAATCTCTACAGGTTACTCCCACATTGCCTCTGCAGCTCCATCCTTTTGCTGTTATCACATATACCTTTATGTATTTGAAACTGACAAGCTGAGTCAAAATTTCAGGGTGAATATAAAGTTCTCTTATCTTGATCAGAGAGCAGCTCACTAATGATTTCTATGTTTTTGGAGAACAGTTTCTGTCAGATTCAATGTTTGTACATTGTCCGTCATCAGTTTTGCTTCTTTTACTTGTTTGCAATTTTTTTCTGAAATAAAGCACTCATACCTTATGCTTGATGTTTGAATATCTAATGAGTTCATAACAGAACGTTTTATAAGAATATTCCCAATCTTTTAAATGATCAAGACATTTTCATGTCTGAGGGTTAACTCCGCTTCTTACTTTGTCTGAAAGGATTCATCAGTGGCAATTTACAAAAACATTTAGATAATAAATCAAAACGTTAATGGAGTTCAGGTGTGTCACAAAATTATCCCAAGTCTATTCAGTCAAGTTTGTATTTGTGACCTTGACCCAAAAATGATGGTCACAAATGGTCCAGATGTACAACATTTGGTGGCTGAATCCTCTGCTTCTGTTCATATGACACGTATAGACCCACATCCTCTAACTAATTTCAACCATGTCATGACAGGAAGCTGAAGTACATTTTGACATTTAGCACAGATACTTTGCACCGACTTTGCTATAGAATTCACATGAGTTAAAATAAATTGACAAAAGATCAGGTTTGTTCAGGTGTTCGTAAAAGAATGCTGTGCTGATCTCGTTTCTAACAGGCCAAAAAGGGGCTTGAGTGCAAGAAGAAAGAACAGAGAACTAATTTATTAACTAAGTTGATGGGGCAAAACCTGAAGTTTTGTAAGGGAGATTTTTTCAGAATTCACCAAAGGTCAAACTAACCGACAATTGACAAGCTGGGACAATTACAAAGATTCAATGAACTTGCAAAAACATAAAAACGAAGCCTTTCTGAAAACTAATTGAGAGAAACGGAAACTTAAACCTGTTGTGTGACCAAGGTAGAAGCTAATACTAAAGCCACAACAAATAAACAAGGGGACATCTCCAACCAGATAAGACAGAAAGTAAAAATGACCAGGGAGGAGAATCAGTTATCAAAAGGGGGGGGGAAAAAGTTGTTACTTGTTTCTGATGAGAACATCCAAAACCAAAGCATATGCAGATCTGAAACTTTTCTTTAAAGCTAACTGTTTTAATCAGTGACTTCAAAAATTTGGCCTCTGACTTTACTCTGCCTGGTTGTAGGAAGTCTGTTCTGCACAAAATGAGCTCTTCGAGGGAAGAACATTGGTTCCATGACATCTCACTCATTCTTTGGAACCCAAGCAGGTCTGTCTGTCCACAGCCATAGGGTGAAGCTAAAATCATCCAGGATCAGTTCCTACTCCATAAAACCTTAATATGAGAGGAGTGTGGCTCCAGTTTCAACTCAACGTTTTGAGTTGCAGTCTGAAGCGAATGAGTGTGTGATAAGTATATTGCTGAGCAATACCACCACCATGCGGTTCATTTTGGGTATTACACGCCTTCTCCTGCTGTTTCCAGAAGAGTCGGTTGTGGCCTACTCAGAGCACTGAAAGAGTTAAGGATTTCAGAGCTGCTCAGAATCTCTGAGTCTGCAGTACAGAGCAGATGGATCGCAGAGTCAGGCAGACTCCTCATAGATGGGAGATTATTTTTTTCCTCCTGCATGCAGGGACTATTAGCAACAATTTCCAGTGATTATTTTCTTAAGTGCATAAAATTTGAAAAAAGTCATTTAGTTCCTTTTTCTACCAATAAAGTTGAAGAAGCATCGTTTTGTTTACTATACCTGGATTACCCTGCAGAACAAGGTGGGGCTGCTTCTTTAAATCCATGTGCCTGATAATTGTATCTTGCCTTTTCCTTTAATCATATGAACCATAATTATAACTGAAATTCAATTACACACACTTAAAATAGCTTTTATCTACTACTTTCGTAAAAGTATTTTTTGTGCAATAATCCAAAACAAAGTGTTGAATAGAAAGAGTATAATAGATGGTTTTCAATTCTTTTTATAAATACAATTCTTAGAATTGCTTTATGAACTTGTATTACGCTAAACAAGGGATTGCAAACCTATCAAGACAACCACCCAGAGTGAATCAACATCAAAATATGGTTTGGCTGAAATATTAAATCTATGTTGTAGCCTTGATATTTAAATAATACAAAAAGCGGTTGGTGTCTTACATGTTGAATCAATGTTAGCTTTTCAACCGTAACTGATACTTTATCAATTTTGACTCAATCATCATCTAAATTTGGAACTACATGCACATATTAATTTATTTTATTTTGAATCAATGTTATGAATCAATGTTGATTCAACCAACATCTTAATGGCAATAGACCTAAACTGAAAGTCCAGTAAAGCAGAACTTTAATCAATAAAGCAACCCAGAGGCCTTTTAGTAACTTTGGAGGAACTGTAGTAATCCTCACGCCTTGGAACATGAAGGGAAAGTTCCAAGACATGAGGAAGTCGCATTTAAAAATTGACACAAGTCATGTAAAGGCCATAGTAAACATGTCTCTGGTCAGATGAAACTAACATAAATTTTTTAGGGTTACATCCAAAACACTGTATGACTAAAATCTACCCTGCTAATACCTCTGAATACACCATTGCTATTGTAAAATAATGGCGGTGCCAGCATTGGAACATGGAGGAAGATTTTTTTTTCTTCAACTAGGACAGTGAAGCTGGTCTCAATAGATGAGAAAATAGATGGGAAAAAACTGATAGAGCCCACAGAGGATTTGACAACATAGAAATTTCCAACAAACAGTTTAAAGTTTAGTTGTAATCCAGCAAATGTGAAAAAGTGGTAGAAATCCATTTGCAGGTTCCCGTAGAAAACAAATGCTTGTATCTACAGATACAGATGCAATTGAAAGAAAACATTTTGACTCACAACAGTCTTTAAAAAGTAAAATTGTGACCTAACTATTCACTCTAGATAAAGGAAGATCATCATGTCAAGCTCCTGTGACACTCTGTACTTCAGTCTGCCTGCCCATGGAAACTCTGTCCTGCACAAGATGAATGCTCTAAGAGAAGACCGTCGGTTCTGTGACATCACGCTCATCTTCAGAAGCCCAAACACGCCTGCGGACCAGTCTGTCCACTTCCACGGCCACAGGGTGGTGCTTGCAGCATCCTCTGATTTCTTCCGTGATCAGTTCCTGCTCCATGAAGACCAAGTAGAGATGAGTGTGGCTGCAGTTTCCAGTGCAAGAGTGGCGAAGACGCTGCTGCTCTCCTGCTACACTGGACTTCTCGAGGTGCAGTACTCAGTAAGCAGAGATGCAGTCATGGAAAAAAAGAAAAGTCTCATTTGTAGAAGCGCCTTTAGAAATAATAGCTTCTATAGGTGTAACTTTATCAGTCTGCGGTTTTGAGGTTGAAGAACTTTGGAAAACTCCCTTTCAAACAACATTGTGTCATTGCTTGTTTGTCCACTTTGATTTCATTGAACAGTGTGTTTGATTCAGTTACTGCAAGTTGCACATCAAAAAAGTCCTCCAGCCCAAACAATACTCCCTCTACCGCCATGCTTAAGAGTCGATGTGAGTTGTTCATCCTAATATGATAAAGATATTTTGTATTTGAGGTCTTGTAAGTTTTTTAAGTGTCTTTCAACAGGAACAAGGAAAGCAGTCATACTTGATGAGCTCCTATTGTTGTTTATTGACCTTGCCATCTGCTTGGTGAAACATAGAGACTTCCTTTTGCTGTTAAAGGCTTTTCTTTATCAGAGACAGGTAATCTCACCAGAATTGATAATGGTATGCAATTAATGTTTGTTTTTGCTTTTTGCTATTCAGGTACCTTTGGCAGAACTGGTCAGTTACCTGAGCACAGCCAGCATCCTCCAGATGAGCGAGGTGGTAGAGAAATGCAGTCAGGCTGTGTTGCAGTTCCTTAAACCCATTATGTTTTCCAATAAACCTCCAAGTTGCTCCAAGAAAACTGAAAATGAGCAGCCAGAGAGAAGCTGGCTATGTTCCAGTTTTGAAAATCGGAGGGAAAAGGATGTGGCCCAGGCCAGCACCAGCATCCAGGAAGATAAGACAAAGGAAGAAGGAGTGGTTCTTGGTCTGACAATGGATGGGGTCAGCCAAGAATCTAAGGTGGATAATGAAAAGACTAATGTGACTACAAAAGACATAAAACCTAAATTAGTGTCATCAGACGATCAAAAAATTGAGCTTGACACCTTGAAGTCAGAGCAAGGTGTGGAAAACCCCACAGCAGCTCTCAAGGATCAAGTTTTTCAAGACCTCAATTCATTCCCATCTTTAGAGATTAGAAGTGCTGCAGATCACATAGAGCTGGTGGACATCTCCCAAAAACAACACGAACAAGTAGGACATGAAGAAAAACAAGATAAAAACATTTATGCACATGAAGGTCAACTGGAACATGGTGGAGACCTGATAGATTCCAAATTATCTAACCTTTCCGAGGCACAGTCGACAAAGACTGGCGAAGATGTACTACTAGAGGCTTCACACAGCGTCCTAGTTGAGAGACCATACCTGTGCAGGAAGTGTGACAAAATCTTCCAGCACCTTGAGAACTACATGGGCCACCTAAAGGAACACAGACAGTACTCCTGTTTGGTCTGTGGGGAGGGTTTTTCCCAGAAGAGCAAACTGACCCGGCACATACGCGTTCATCCTGATGTCAAGCCCTTCAGGTGTCCACTGTGCCATGAAACGTTCATCCAAAAGGGTTGGCTGCAAGAACACCTCAACCTGCACACAGGACACAAGCATAACCTGAACCCAACAAACAAGTCAGATTTTACGGGCCTAAAGGGAGAGAAAAATGGCCCGACAGATGTGCTGGAGAAGGGTGGAGGAGCAAGTTAGGATTAAAATGTGATCATTGCTGTTTGTTCTGGCTGCTTGTATCTTTTTTTAATCTTTTTTTTTATCTTTTTTGGAAATCTGGTCCCAATTTCAATTGTAGAAAAACATGGACATGCAAAAAGACAGATTTTTTTGAGGGACTGAACAAAATAAAAATCTGTAAAATGTTATATTAGATTCCAGAGGATGAAAAGAGTGTGTACCTCATATCTCAGAGGTTTTTTTATGCTCAATATCTATGGTCAAGATTATTTTAATTTAGTTGTGAATTCTTTGGTGTTCGAAATGAGCAGGATTGCCTGTTGTTGGCTCTGTGCTTGATGTTTCAGAATATTTTATTCACTCAATACGCACATTCCTCAATTATGCTTTTTAAATTCAATTATGCATTGCACACCATTCATTTGTGCACGTTCTACTAATAAAGCTTGATGAGCTCTTTATTGTGTCTTGTTATACTTTTTAATTTAAATGAAAGTTTTTCACTGTTTAGTTATTGTAAAGTGCAAAGTACATTGTAAATGTACAAACTGTGTGATTATGTTTTTATACAGGTCTGTTGTAGCTGTTTATTCTTTAATTAAGGGTATATATACTTATTATTATTACAATAAGTGTAATAATAAGTGTCATTATTATTACACTTATTGTACATATATGTGAATAAATTGCTGCCCGCAGAGCAATTAAAAAATAATAAAACAAAAAACAGCAATATTTCATCATTTAATATATAAGTGAGCCAAAGAGCCACTTCTGTTAGTGTGTGTCTAGAACCACCTATGGGCTGCAGGTCTGAGGCATTTTGTTAACATGTTTTCTATCATTCTTATAGCTTGGTAGGAAGCCTTATCCAAACTGGCAACCCACATTAATAAAATGGTGAAATAATATTGACTACAAAACATTGTATTTATAAAAGATATCAACATTTTTCCTACACAATCCTAACAAACGTTTTTAATGTTAAAAAAAAATAAACGGTTTCTCTTCACAATATTTATTAATTTATTTGTTAATCTATTTGAATGATTTGTTCTTTAAATTGCCATTTATATTATTTTTCAGTCTCAGGAAATGATTGAGGTATGAAGAGACTGATGTCTGGTTCTTTAGGTTCTCTTCCTCTCCTGACCCATTCTGTCTGATATCAAACAACCCACTGTGCGCCACTGAATATCGCCGACACATTTTTTTAATGCCCCTATTGAACTTCATTGTTTAGCCTGGAATGTGCGTCTTCCCACTCACGTCTGTATTTTTGCCAGAGGTTTTACTTCCAAGGACGGTGTAGTATCGGGTGGACATTTTAAAAAAACGCGGGTTGATAGCGGCTCAACACGGCTGCCTAGTGTCCGTCTCTAAGCAACCGTGCTGGTTGGGGAGAGGGGTCCTATTTAGGTCCCGTGACGACAATTTAGGTGACCTTAATATTTACCGTGTTTTGTTTTGGTCATTATTATTACACCTATCACACCAATCGAATAAATCGCGTCCCGTATTGGTTCAATACAGAGCGGTTTTGAAATATAAACACTCGACAAGTTCCTTAAGTTTCACTTAAGACAGCCGGACTTAAGGATGAAGCCCAAACTATTACCTAATAACGTTCTGATATACCTATTTTCAATGTAGTTTGGCCGCCATCCATCAGATGACACTGTTGGCCATCCCGTAGCGGCAGAGTCGTTGATTCAGAAACAAAAATGGCGTAGCTAACACAGAACGGGGAAGAGAAACAGTTTTAAATAAGTCCAATGCGGGATGAAAAATACACTTTACCCGGTTCTGTATTGAAATATAAACACCCGAAAAACTTAAGTTTCACCTTGATTCAGCGGGGCTTAATGACGAAGCAGAGTCAACTTCTCATTAACCAATAACTGATGTGTTACAAAGGCGAAGATATAATAAAAAGTGGAGATAACTACGAAAAATGGTAACATGCTTGCTTCCAATAAGCCAAGTTTATTTTTGAGTTGCAATTTTGTGTGAATATCTCTTCATGGGGGGTTAAATGATTATAAACAAAGGGTAAGGCTTGCTTTATGTTATATGTTTGCTTTTGTCAATAAATATCTAAAAAATGAAAAATAAGCATGAATTTATTGATGATTTTGTCTGAAAAAGTGCAATTTGTTGGTTTATGGTGGGCGGTGAAAATATGTATTCAGTAGTGAGCTAGCTAAAGCACGATGCTAACATGCTAACTTCATATTATGTCTGCTCTTGAAAGACTACAACCCTCCAAACCAATTTAATTTCGACATAATTTACATATTATGTCATTAGATATTATGTTTATTTTTCTTTTTGTTTTATTTTGTTCGTGTATGTTTTACGTCTGAAATCGAGATAAAGTGAGGAAAAATAAGAGCCTGAATATAAACGCTTAGATACTTGAAAAATTTGCCACCTTTGAGAACCAAAATTTTAACACAAATGTCAAATTTTATTCAGCTAGAAGTTTACCAAACAGTCAAGTAAATTAGCGCTGTAGAATGTATCCAGAATATTTAATTTAGGAAAAGCTAAGTGTGCTAAACATTCAAAAACGTAGCAAAAGCGCAAAACAAAAATTAGCTCCACTATTAGTGGGAATATACACACCACTGTATGTTTTAATGAACCCAGTAACGTTAATAAATTTGGATTTTTTCATAAAAGAAATGATTATAACTACCTATATTAATAGGTAGTTATAAAAATACCTATTAATAGGTAGTTAATTAATAGACATTCAAATATATACATTATATATTTGAATGTGAAATATATTTTGTCTTTGCGCTAGCATAGAAGCTAACCAATGAAAATTAATGATACTCCTGGATTTGCTAATAGCATCTTTGTTTTTCAACTTCAAAACCTCAATTTTATCAATATTTTTATGACAAATATTTGTGAAGATGCAAATTGTCTGCTAATAATTTGGAGCAACGTTCCACAGAAAAATTTGCGGATAGTCCCATGTAAAGCAGCTAAAATGATCTAAAAGTCAAACTATGCTAAAATAGTAATTTTTATGGAATTACTAAACCCTAACCCTGAGATTTTGTATACTGTACATCAGAAAACAGTGCAGTGAAAAAGTTTTCACTCGTTCTAGATTTCTTCTAGTTTTTGCATTTTTGTCACACTTAAATGTTCCAGAATATCTAATAAAATATAAATATAAGTGCTAGATTACCGTATTTTCCGGACTATAAGTCGCAGTTTTTTTCATAGTTTGGCCTTATGTGTGGAAATTAACACATTATTATATCATATCACGTTATTTTCACACTTAACCGCAAGAGGGCGTTCTAGGCCTGTGTTCTTCTACCTTCAGAGTTAGCCGAGCTGTTTACAAGCGACACAGAAGATCAAGATTTCATTGCGTTTAGTGATTTGGAGTGACACGGATGATTTGGTAAACTTGTTAGCATGTTATTTATGCTATAGTTATTTGAATAACTCTTAATATGTTAACATACCAGACACGTTCTCAGTTCGTTGTTCATGTGTCATGTAACGTTAGCATTCCGTACAATTATTCAGCCTGTTGTTGCCTCTAATCTATTTTTATTGCCTTTCAAGATGGCATGTCTGTTCTTGGTGTTGGATTTTATCAAATAAATTTCCCTCAAAAATGAGACTTATACTCCGGTGCGACTTATATATGTATGTTTCTTCTTTATTATGCATTTTATGGCTGGTGCAATTTATACTCCAGAGCGATTTATAATCCAGAAAATAAGGTACTAGAAATAATCCCAAAATTAAAGAATTTCTTGGTCAGAACTTGTCTGACAGCATGAAGTAGGTTTACAGTTTGAAACATGAAAACGGACCAGAAACAAAGTTCAGTTCCTGCAACAAAGGAGGACGGAACTTCAAGAAGAGTGAATGATGTCCAGGAAAAACCTGGAAATGACTCCAGCCGACCTTGGCTTCACCTTGGAACCTGGAAAGAGTCTCAGGTGGAAATGTTTACGCCGCGATGTTCATGCACGAAGAAGAGATGGGAAGAATGTGCAGAACTGGGAGAAACATCTGGGACGAATCCCTGGAGAGAAGACGATCTGAAGTTAAAGGAAAATTAAAAACTGAATTACGCTGTACGAAAACTGCTGGATTGCGATTCTGGAGGACCAGAAATAAAAACCAGTCCTACAGGATTCACAGCACAGATGTTGAGGAAGATGTTTTAGTCAAATAAGACAAACTCTTTACTCTGGGTTTCTAACTACACATCCCTTGAATCCACTACTCTCCGTCGTTGGGTCTCTGTTCTTCACAGCTTAGTGAATGATTGAAATCTGTAAATACGATGACCTGGTTAACCGTTACAACTTATGAAGTAGGTGGAGGAAATGCAACATACTGAAGTTCTGAATGATATTTTGAAACTCATGATTGAAATTTTTTAAGACTGCAACAAGTGGAACCACCGGCATTGTGTCAGGAACGCCCCATCTGACACAGATTGATGAATGTGTATTATTTAAGAGTTAGATTTGAGTACAGTGGATTCTTTATGAATTATGAACTACTAAACATGAACAAATTTAAAATGACCTAACTACTGAACATGAACAAGTACAAAATGATCTAACTACTAAACATGAACAAGTATAAAATGACCTAACTACTAAACATGAACAAGTATAAAATGATCTAACTACTAAACATGAACAAGTATAAAATGACCTAACTACTAAACATGAACAAGTACAAAATGACCTAACTACTAAACATGAAAAAATTTAAAATGATCTAACTACTAAACATGAGCAAGTATAAAATGACCTAACTACTAAACATGAACAAGTATAAAATGATCTAACTACTAAACATGAACACAACAACTAGGCTCTAGGCTGCCATATAAAAGCGTCATAATGGACACTGGCAGAGTTTAAAGAGGAGAAAAATCAATGGGAAATCTAAAATGAACTAACTATACTAATTCTTCCTCAGTTTCAGGCTTCACATTTGGCTGCAACTCATTTACAGCCAAACGTGAAGCCTGTGTTGGTTTTCTCGCAGGTTTTCTACTGCTTCCTTTAAAGCCTATTTAATCGAACTGATCGTCTTCCACCGCGGCTGAAGTCGGTTTTCCATAGTTGCCAGGACATTTCTCTCGATCATCGGCGTCCCTTCCTCCAGGAGAAGGAGGATGTTCTCTATCTTTTTGCATTCCTTCATCAGGTCCTTGAAGAAGGTCTTTCCCTGGCGTGTAATCTTCTGCGGGCTCATTTTGAGAACTCTGGGTTTGGTTTCAGCCCAGAGTTTCTCAAAGAGTCGATCACAGATAGCGTGATATTGTTCTAGAGAGTAGTATCTCTGTCCTGTCTTGTCAATAATCTTCTGGATCACTTCTCTGACCAGGTTTCTAACAGCCATTTTTCTCATGTCTACCTATTCAGACTGGTTTTCCTCCGGTTCGCTGAGGGACTCTGTTTCTGATTGTTCCAGTTCCAGCTCAGCAGGAATCATACCCTCACAGATTTCTGCTGGAAGTTTTAAATTTGGAACTAGATGGGAAGCTGTCAATCCAGGTGGATGTGAAACCTGCTCCTCTCTTTCCCCTTCAGAACAAACTTGAGAATCTGTCAGTTCCTCATTGCCTTCATCGTCCAGCACCGAGGAAGCCAACATCTGACTGTCACATGGAGCTTCATTCACAGAAGGAGTGAAGGCAGATGAGGAATCATCAGAGCTGGACTCAAGTTCTGATTTGTTTTCCAGCAGATTTTCAGTCAACAAGATCTCTGGATGAATGAAGGCTTCCATGGGTGAGATTTCATCCAACTTTGGCTTCCCTTCTACTTCCTGTGAATCTTCGGTTGACTGAATCTCTGGTACAGAGTTCTCCACATCTGTAACATCTAGAGGAACGAACGGCTCAACAGGTGAGATCTGATCAACATTAGGCTCCTCTTCCTGTAGATTTGCGGTTACCTGGACGTCTAGAGGAATAACGGCTGCCATGGCAGTAGTTTCCTCGTTGTCTTTGGCCAGCTGAGCCTCTGCTACGCATCCTTTAATGTCAGAAAGGTTGTCTACAAGAGAAGCCTCTCCTGCTGACATTTTTACATCTTCCACCTGGATGATCATTGAAGCCACCTTTGATGAATGTTTACCAATGAAATTTCTGAAAAATCTCTTGATCTTTCCTGTCAGACCTTTAATCTTAGTTTTTGGCTCACAAGTTTTACCGTCAGCTGGTTTCTTGAATTTCTCAACAGATGAGGGCGATCTATCCAAAAGGTCCTGTATAATCAAGTTGGTTTCATCAACCGTATGCCTGATTATTGACATGCAAAGTGCTTGCTCAAGATTATCTTTTGGAGTAGCACCTGAGTCCAAGCTGTGATTGACTCTAGCCAGCAGATATTGTACAATCAGCCAGTTTAAATTCTGTGTGTGCTCGGTAATTATGTCTTCTTCGATCTCCAGGACTTTCGCAAAGGATTCCGGAACTTTGTTGCCCACGGCCGCCTTCAAGTCCTTCATGATGAAACTTTTCTGATGGAGATTAAGCAGAATGATGCATGTAAACAGCTCCAAGATGTCTCTAAAAGTCTCCTGCAGAGCACAGGTGATGCTGGGTTCTGGGTTTCCATTTGCCAGTCCCAACCACTCCTTCGGGGTGAGGTTTCTGAAAAACGGGTCGACCACAGCCATCAGGGCTTCCATGGTGATGGTCTGGATCTCGGATGGTGAACTCTGACTACTTGGCATGATTATTTGGAACGAGTGCAAAGTGATGTTTAGGGGAAAAGAACGAGCAAATAAAGACCCTGACCTATGACGTCCGTCCACACGTCATAGACATCAAACCCGCCCACACAGCAGTGTTATTAACTCACGTAAGAAGTCACATTGCATCAGCAGCCACTTTACTGCGCATGTCAGACTATCTATTTAAATTATTTACAGTTGGGATAATTAAATAATTTTCAAGCGGCAGCCACTGCAGATCGCCTCTCTTTTCCAGGCGCAACTCCTGCAGCTTTGCGGCGTCTGCAGCCGTCAGGTTTTATTTTTAGTGCCTCAACCCGCTGCTTTTTTAATATTATTTCTGAAGGCTTAGTTTGTTAAATGCAGTGATGGAGGAGCTACAGCTTCATTTTCCTCTGGTTGTGACCAGAATAGGGAGAAATGATTTTATTTGTCCGTTGCACGCTAAATATGAATTGCGCGGTATTTAGTTTTTTCATGAAAACGGAACTAGGTATATCGGCAAATATACCTCTCACTGAGAGCTGATGATGTTACCGCGAACAAAGTAGCTCTAATATCACTAGTTAATAGCTAATATCCGACGTTTGGGGCATTTTCTCTCTCATTTATAGACTCACTTGCATTTAGTGCTGACGGCTCATTAAGACAGAACCGAGAGCTAGAATAACTTACTTTGTTATGCTGTGATAAACTGACTGACAACATGCTAGCTAATGCTAACTTGTTTGTTCAACAGTGTAAATACAAACATCTGTGTGAGTGTGTGATGGTCCAGTCCTGCTTCTCTCTCTGATCAATTTTAGGGAAAAATAATTATCATTCAAATAAACAGAGTTAATAATGCATGTGTTGGTTCTCTGTTCCCATGTCATGAAGGGGGAACAGATTATTTCAGGCAGCTGAAATGTTTGATTCCCCCCAAATAACTGGCAAATAAAAAGCATCCGTTTCCAAATTCTCAGTGGTTGTTCTTGTATGATTGAGCCACCAAAAATGAGCAACTATAAATTTCTTTTATGCAGTAATCTGTCATATTTTACATTACAAAGGCATTTTCCAGAGAGCCATCACTCTCACCTTTTCAGGAAGTCTTGATTTTTTGTGCCCTACTCTTAAAAATTAAGTATTTTTCCAGTCAGAAAATATTTACCTGTAATAAAGCAGTTGACGATTCAGAAATGGGAAGCAGAGGGGTTCCCATTTGCTTAAATCAAATCAAATGGGGGAAGCAAATGGGAACCCCTCTGCTTCCCATTTCTGAATCGTCAACTGCTTTATTACAGGTAAATATTTTTACCTGTAAAATATTTACAGGTAAATATTTTTACCTGTAAATAGACAGTCTGTCTATTTACCTGTAAATAGACAGACTGTCTTGAGTCTGTCTTGAGACAGACTCCGGCTGTCTCAAGACTCGCAGCCGGAGTCTTGAGACAGACAGAAGAATCTGGATACTTACAGAATCCAGATTCTGATTGGACAGCGTCTTGAGGGAGGGGGCAGGGCTTATCTGTCTGGTTTAATTCCTGGATGACGTGATGAAGCAGCAGCAGCAGGAGGAGGAGGAGAAGAAGAAGAAGTTCTTGTTCTGCAGTTCTGTCTGGGATGAGACGATGACCTCAGCGTAGCTGGAGGTCCGGTTCCGGTTCGGTGGAAATGTCTCTCTGGGCAGTGAAATGGACGCTTTGTCTCCTCGGCTCGGTGACCAGCAGCGCCGCTTTACCTGACCTGGATTTTGGAGGTGAGTCCGGATCCGGGATGCTGCCGACAGGTAAGAGGACTCACCTGTGGAGCCCGGAGAGGAAATTCACCGAAATAACGCTTTTTCTGTGTTTGTTTTTATTTTTTATAATTTCTACCTCTGAATTGTCAGCTTTTTTGAAGTAAGTCTAAAATAAAACCTTTTTAAAAAAAGCAAAAAGTAAAAAAATGTCATAAATATTTATATTTATACTTTATACTTATTATTACTTAAAATTTTATTATTTTAGAGTTTTGTGTTAAACATGAATTTATTAAACAGTTTATGGGCAGGGCTAACTTTATTAACCAATCAGATGTAAAGTTTTATTTCTCATTAGTGACATATTTAATACATTAAAACAAGCTTTGAATATCTCCATATTATAAATATAGTTTCAATGTACGTTACAATTTAAATCTACTTATTTATTAGATTGTGACTTTTTTGCTTTTAAAATTTAATTTTCCAGGATCTCTTTGGTTAATTAGTGTTAATCAGCTGCGCCTTGTTGCGTATTTTTATGTTTTTTCTCCCAGTTTGGTTCAGATCCGGATGAAAAAGTGGTTCTTCAGCGTCAGACTGAACCCAAAGCGCATAATAAACTCCTTGTTTTGCTGCTGACGAGAAGAAAAGTCAGACCACAGGGAAGCGATAAAGTTTCACTGCACAGCAATTAGGTTTTAATGGTGTTCAACAAATTACTCTCTGCAGTGTTTCAGGGCACATTTGATTTGATTTAAAATTTAACTTTACTCAACTTTGTTCTGTTAATGTAAGAAACTTAATAAATTATTGATACACAACTCAACTGGACGGATTTACATTGTGGTCAGATATTAAATTGCTTTTTTTCCCCCATTAAATGCATCAAAATGTAATTTTCTGCCTCTTTAGATCAACAAGCAGCATGTGCTTTTTGTTTTAAAGCTGATTAATATCTGGAACATTCGCTTTGATGCAAGCAGGGTCATAAATAGTTTAATTTCTTTATTGAACCGCTTAGTGTATGAGTTTTAACTAGTAAGTAGTAAGTAAAAAAAACAAATCCGTACAGACGGATCAAATCAAATTAAAACAAATAAATTTAAATACAAAATTATCATATAAACAAAATATATTTTAGACTAAATTAATAAATATACATAAAAAACTAAATTAAACCTCTATTTTAAATTGAAGGTAAAATAAATTAATTTAAAGTAAATATGGATAAAAAATTAAATAAACAAAATACATTTAGATTAAATAAATTGTAAAAAAGTAAATAAACTAATAACATATAATTCAAATTAGATCAAAATAAAATAAATTGAAATATAAATTAAAAACATAATTGAACAAAAATACAGTTAGATTAATGAAATTGTAAGAAATTAAAATAAGTAAAAACTAAATTAAATCTTAAATTAGATCAAAATAAATCAATTAAAATAAAATATGTTTTAAAAAATAATTAACTCCATTAAATACATTTAGGTTAAAATGATAACTAAAATAATTTATTTAAATAACCTGACTAATAACGCATTTTAAAACATTAAAACAATCAATCACAACTTAGCAATTTAAACATGACAGACAGGACAGGACAAAGGTATTTTAACTGACCGTCGTCCACCTGTCATTTTAGGCTAGTTTAAGCTAACCTGAATATTTACAACTCTCTTGTTGATACACTGACATTACTTACCTTCTGTCTTTCAACCACTTTGAAAAGCTTTTCTTCGTCTCTCCAACATCTTTATCCCTCCCCCTCTTCCGTTTTCTGTCTTGTGCCCCGGAGTTTTTTTCTGCCGCCCCATATTTAGCTCCCTGTTGTCGAGGCATTACCACAATTCAAATTAAAAAGAAAAAAATGGCGCCTCAGCGCTTCTCGAAGGAACGCTGCCCAAACTACCTGAATGGGAGGGGAGGGTGGCTGGCTGGAGGGAAGGGGCGCCTAATCAGTGCTGTTCCTCTGTTATTGATCATTTCATACACAAACAGCTGTTAAGTACATAAAATGCTGACTAGAAAAAAAATTCCCCACATCGTTTCTGCGCCCCCTCTATATATATCGCTGAGCTTTTGCTTAGTGACGGAGGAAAGTTACGCGAATAACGCGAGATGATGAGAAGCGGGAAAAGCGGGAAAGGGATTAGCGGCGCGAAAGGAGTAGCGGGAAAAAGTGAGATTGCGAAACTGGTGGAAAGTTTTGATGTAGGAGCGATCCGTGACACCCAATTCGTAATTTGTTTCCAGTTTAGTGTTTTTTGTTTTGCACGTAAGGAATGCTGTGCAAAACATCGAGCAGGCAGTGGCGTTTTGTTTTTAGCTGCAAGAGAAAGAGGGGAAACTCGCAGCCGGAGTCTTGAGACAGACAGAAGGCATTTCGATAATGATGTGGCGGATAGATAATTAGTTTTGGAAACATGAAGAGTAAAGTGGGGTCCTGGAAGGCTCAGAGGCAGGTATCCGTAGATCCAAGCAGAGGAAACGCGGCGCTGCGCGGCTGCAAAGCAGAGCCAGTCCCCAGCAGCTAGCAAGCATGTTTCATCCACTGCGAACACCTGGAGTCAAGGTAGAAACTTTCTTCTCATACCACCGAAAAACTTTTTTTATTTTGACACTGAAGCAGTTAAGACAATCACCACCAGCAACAACAGAAATATAAAATAAGTTATTAGGGAAGAAATACAGAAGTGGAAGATATGTAGGCTGAGGTTTTCGGTTTCCTCATCTACCTGCTTTTGAGTCAGTGCCAAGCCCACTGAAAACAAATAATAATAATAACAGTAATATTTCTGTCATATTACTGAGACATAATTATTGTTATGCTATATTTTGGAAGTGCCAGGCCTGGGATGTGCCCCTCTGTTTTTTGGAGTGGCACAGATAATTTGTGTGGTATCTTATTGTGATCCCTGAGCCTTCAGTAAATAATTTTACAAATAAGGAAGTGCTAGCAGTATAATCTATGTGGCACAATTACACATTTTCTGGTGTCTTGTTTTGATCTGTGATATTTTGTAAATAGCTATAAACGTTTTCTATAATAATTTTATAAAACCATGTTGCATGCAATATTTTTATACCAGTTTTAGAAATGTACAGTGTATATTGAAATTCCAAATTATACAAACCATTCTTTATAAATACGTGTGGGTTTTAAAGTGACTAATATGCAATAAATGTGTATTGCATATTTACAATATACATTTATTATGTACTATAAATATCCAATAAATGTGCAGTTATTGTGAAAAAAACACACATACTGTGAATAAAAATAAATATTTTTATTCTGTTTCCAAAAGAAAAAACAGAGAAAAAAAAGTACTTCCACACAGTTCAGGTTGTGCCAAAAAAAAGTCTACATGATTCTTTTATTAAGAAATATTGATCCAAAATCAATGTTGGGCCAAAATGACAATATTGTTAAATTTAGATTATTGTTGAACAGGTAAAAATAATCTTAAAAATACCAATTCAGTTATTTTTACAGCTTAAACGTAAATCAACATTTTGAGGTTTATAAGTGCTTTAAAGTTACCAATTTTGGCCCATGGTTCCAGCAAATGTGCAAAATAAAAGAGAATTCTTCACCAAACCATGAAACATTTTGCTCATCTTCAAATGCATCTTCACTACTGGCATTGTTTCACTTTTTGATCCCTCTGATATTGTGCAGACTATGCTAAAGCATGACAACAAGGTTAAACGGCTGAGAGGGTTTCTATGCTCTCTAACCCCTTTTCTTCCTTTCACATGTCTCGTTTAATTTCTCGGTTATCCTACTGACCCAGAAATGTCCTTGTCACTTATCTCACTGAATGCAGTAGCCAGTGGGCAACTAACGGCTCTCTGTGTGCACCCAACTGGGACAGGAAGTGAGTCAGAGTTACAACCGCATGGCTTAAAAACTGATGTTTGACCGAGTTATTTAAGATTGGAAAAAATATTTGAGTTTGTGGAGATGCAAAGCTGGTAGACATATCCATCAAATCACCTGCTGTTGTAACTACAGCGCAATCTAAAAAGAAACATTGAATCTGGAGGTGCGCTAAGTGTAAAAGCACAACACACAGTTTTCATAGATTTTAATTATTATTTTTTTTGTTGAAAATGCTTGAATGATAAATCACTTTCTCCCTCTTTCAAAATTATACACAACTATATGGTTGATTTGTCGCATAAAGTTTATATAAAACACACTGGTATTTGTGATTTTATTATGACAAAAATGTGGAAAAAAAGTTCAAGGGGTGCCGGAGTGAAAGAGGAATAGAGGGACTAACAAATTTTAAATAAGTTCTTTAAACCACCGTTTGTTAATTCAATCTTTTTGGGACGATAGCGCCCCCTGGCCAGACAGACAGTCTTTTATACTTCAATGAGTTGCAACATGAATTTGTTTACTTATGCATATGTAATGATTAATTAAACTATGGCTTTGTTTTTATTTTTCCGGCCACCCCTTCCAAAACTTTTCTGAGGTGACCCAAGCTGCATTTTGAGCAATTTGCTGGATGTTGGGGGTAGAAGTCACATACATTGTTTTACCCCTTAAATTGTAGAGCCTTTTAAAATAAATTAAGAAGAATAAAGTAAAGATACTGAACTGAAAATAGAAAAAAATGCAGGGAAAGCCTTGAGAAGGAATGACTGAGATTGTTTTGATAGACTTCAACAATATTTGGTGCTTAAAAGCCAAATATAAAGAAATACGCTTGACTGATTCAGCATAAAAGTTTTTCGGGCTTCCTTTTTGTGTCAAGTTTCCATGTTCTCTCCTTAGGGCTTTCGGCAGCCACACCAGCTTCCTCCTACAGTCTAGAAATATGCAAGTGTCAAGCTGTGGGACGTCCTTTTTTTGTTGTTTTTTTTTTTACAGTTTGCATTTGGACTTCTCCTGCTCTCTGTCGACCTAAAAATTGCTTTTTGGTTTCTGAATGACAGAAAGCAAAGTGAGGATTACTTTGGAATATCAGTTATTTTTTTAATATATATTTCTTTACAAAAAGTTCAGGTTTTAGTTTTGCATTTTTTTGCTAAAACTATTAATAGTAACATTAATATACAACTTAAACTGAAGGAAAACATCTTTAGTTTGTGTCAACACTTCTTATTAGCTCTCAGTGAGTACATTTTCTCTTTCCTAATTTATTCCCTAGATTTGAGTACCCATAAACCACTAGATGATACCAATAATACCTGACTGTCTCCCTCGTCGTGGGTTTCAAAAGTATAACATCCCATTTCACAGCACATACATGACCAGGATCACTTTCTGCTTTGAAACAGACCAAAAAAATGAGGGGGAAGCAGACATGCTTTCTCAATCTGACTGGATTGGCTTTTGACCTAAATAAAAATGTTTTGCCAGTTGTAATTGCTTCCTGTCGTTGAACAAACACTCAAGAGAATAAAATGAGTATTTAAAACCTTAGATTTCAATGTAGATGATTGTGATCTCGTGTGGATCTGAAAAGCCTGCTAACTGGGTGTAGCCTGCCTCTGACCTCATAAACAATGGGATACAATGATCCTCCACAAAATCCTGAGGGAGACAAAGCAAGTTTGAAAAATGAATGGGGATGGAGGAGATTTATAATCTACAAGGTAACTATATCCTGATAATAGGATTAAAGCTTTGATGAGGTAGTCAGTGGCAGCTGCACAGCCCATGGTTCTATTCCCAGCTACATTAAGGCTACAGTCTTAGGTTACTAAACGTCTTTATTCAATACAATGCAAGTCTATGCCTAGAAAAGGGGAAATGACAACAGATGTCACCTTAAAGCATTTTACATGACAGTTGTAATTCATAAAATACATATTAAGGTAAAAGAAAATGTAGCCAACCATATAGTCACATTCAGAAGTAAATCTAATTCGGATCTAATCCAAATTAGATTACGGTACAATCAAGCCCAGTGGATTACATCAGATTTGAACCGTGTGGGCCACACAAGTTTGTAAACCCCGACTTCTGGAGCAATTGAAGTACTCCTGGGAGTCCCTTCACCTCACAGCAAGAAAGTCCTGGATTAAAATTCAAGCTATCGGGTATTTCTGCATGGAGTTTGCATGTTCTCTCTGTTCATGTGCACTCTCTCTAGATACTCTGCCTTCCTCTAAAAACATTAAACAACACATTCATACAGTTAGCAAAAACAATTACAAAAAATGTTTATAGTTGCTTTTTTAAAAATTCACAGAGTCAAGACAATTCAAACAAGAGTAGCGATGTCCAAATTCTTGGTGCTACTGCTGAATTTGCTACCTTTTAGTTTTTATCTTTGCACAATCAGCAAACCTTGGTTACCTAAGGAATGCATGGGTTTAAAGGTTCTCAGATGTAGTTCTTGTCCATTCAAAGTAGGCCTTGGTGATATTACTTAAAATTAAAATCTTTTATTTTTTCATTCCAAATTCGAGGTCTGATTTTGATCAATTTTTTCCCCCTGCTTTTACGAATGCATGAAAAATTATGAAGGACAAAAAATATTTTCTAAGACTGGCTTTTATTTTAATCATTTATTCTGTGAGTTGACCTGCATTCAAAGTCCAAATAATCAGAAGCTATAAAACATGCTTGTCAAACAAGATGGTAGGTCCTGTGTGGTCGAGATTGTCAGAAATCTGAAGAGTGCATTAGTGGAAAAATCTCAATTGTCCTAAAATTAAATCTTTAAAAACAAATTGTTAGTTGATCAAATCGATTTATTGCCTATGCCTAATTCAAAGCTTCATAAGTAAGCATCTTGTAATGTATCTGAAGTGAATGTGAAGCCAGGGTCGCTGAACTACGAGTGGCGTGATGTGAGAAAACTTTGGCAAAAAACTTCGAAATATCCCTTTGATTCAGGAAATTTTCAGTATTTAGTAACCCAGAAGCTTGTGGCGCCCCCTGTTATCCTGCCGCCCTGGAAAATGAGCCATATGGACTCATATGAGAATGCCAGTGAATTCAGATCTAAATAAAGCATGACTTTTCTTCCGCCTTTCTACTTCCCTCTACAGCTCTGCACAAAAAGCACGCAGAACTTCCTCCTTGAAGGCTCGCGAACACACTTGTCAAAGCGCATCCTCCCAACCCCCTCCCTCTGCTGCTTGCTGCTCTGCCTCTCGGTCTGTTCCTTTAAAAACCAGCAAGCCCACGCCTCGAAAAGCGGCTTGTTCCGGCTTGCCCCTGTGCATATCTTTTATCCTTGCTCGCCACATGAAAATAGTGCCCCCCTCGATAGCTACGCACCACCATTTATCTGTGCTAGGACCACGAACAACAATCTCATCCATTAGCTCGGAGTATGAATGATGCGTAGCCGCGCAGCAGCAGCAGCGGCGGCTCCGTGCCAGTGCAGCCCGATGCTGCTGGTGGTGGAGAGTCTGAAGCGCAGCTCTGGCACCATCACCGCAGGCGGAGCGATACCATCATCTCCTCTCAGCGATGGTTTGTGAAGCATAGGGTGTGTGGCTCAGCGTACCTGAGCTTCCGTCACGCGCGGTGGGAAAGACGTGCAGAGGAGCGCAACTGGACCAGATAGCGCTCCTACTTGTAGCAAATGCGCTGATATGCGTTACCAGATCATTCTAGCGTCAGGAAGCATCCATCTACTGCTGCTTTTTTGCAACTGGTGAAGATTTTTTTGTTTTTGTTGTTGTTGTGGGTGACCAGGAAATGTTTACTCTGATGTTTTGGTGTGCTTGAGGTAAGTGACTTACGGAGCGGAGCGCTACTTTCTCTTGTTGCTCAGATAGAGATGATGCTTTTGTACTTCGGTTGTTTTTCAAACAGATCTAAGGCATAACACCTGCACTGTTTTTCCTTAACTGGTGCTGGTAGTTGTTTTTAAATATATATGGAGAATGAAGGAATTTAAAATGTGAAAGCAACGTAAAACTAAAGAAGAGCTTGAAATGGAGGTGGAGATGGGGTTGCATAGCTCCCCAGCGTTCAACAAATGGTGAAATGCTCTGAATAACAACACTGTTGCTCTGAGCAGTTTTAAAATGCAAACCTGCAAGGGCAAGTGTGAGATGTAGCAATCTCATCACAAAGTTAAATTTTGCTGCAGCATGCCCCGCTGCAGGTTACTGTATAACCAGCTGATTTTCAGATGCATGGAAGCAACTTCACATTTTGGTATTCTTACACAGGATTATCATCAGTCCTTTCTGCTATTGCATGTGTAAGAATTATGTCATGAACACAAAGCGATTTTAAGTGAGCATTAAAATCGCTCACTGTGGCTATCAGTGTTGTCCCCACACTGATAGCCACAAATTGGGGCTACAGGCTCAACAACTATGTAATCACACAGTTATCACAGTACACATTCGATTGTACTGTACTCCAAACAACTAGCAAGCACACGGAGAAAATGTGCTCTTTGTTGACACCAGTAAATTTGTCAAAGTGGTTGATTATAAGAGACTCATAAGAATCTTTCAAACAATTAGTATTAGCTTTTCGCATTATTGTGTACCTCCTGTTGCTTCCTGAATTACTTAGAAGATCAACTTTGATGGCAGCATGGGGGAAACATGTTTCAGAGCTAACTGATTTTTTATAGCTCTGTGGTGGTAGGTGTGGAGTGGGTGTGAGGTTTCAGTCTTGTGTTATGGTGCTACGTTTTGCCATAATTCTGATTGTACCTCATGGTGTTGAGGTGGTTGAGTGGGATGATGGAAGAAATTGTAAAGCCTTCTCGAAATGTTGACTTTTGAAAATGATAAAAGTCTTGACTGATGACAAATATTAAAATGTTTTACGAAACAGACGCTTACCAAAGAAATGGTTTCAAAAGTGAAACTTTCAAATTGAAATTGATTTTCAATTGAATGTATAGAGACACCACATCCCAAAACTCCAGTTCTCAGGGGTTGGCATTCTGCAAATTTTAGGTGTGTCCCTTCCCTAAGACACCTGAATGTAATGGCCACATTGTCTCCTCACCATGCAGTTTAGTTCTACAGAGTCCTTCTAGTGATGAATTTGTTGTAGGACATCAACCCTGGAGAACTGGAATTTGCTTTAGGAACTTTAGATTCAGTAGGACCAGCTGAACTTTCATCATGTCTGTGGTACAATGTACCAGAGTTGCTAAGAGGATCTTGAGAGGTTAGCTTATCAGTCTACTTTTGTTTTGTGGATAACTAATAACATACGCTCCTCGACATATGTTATTAGGGAGTTCTACAGAGGTTGGTTTTAACGGCTACCTAATCAGGAGCGTTGTCTGTATCCTAAACACAAAGTCAAGGTTAATCTTAGTAAAGGCTGAATTCTGGTCACCAGTCCTGTTTGTAGTGTTGGTAGCGTTCATAAACAAAATATTAAGGTTTTGTCGTGGACAGGAGGGCATTTGGTTGGAGAACCTCAGGGTCTCTTCTTTGCTTTTTGCAGATGATGTGGTTCTTTTGTTTTCTTTAACGTGCACTGGAGCAGGTTGCACCTGAGCTTGTAGTGCCCAGGATGGAATCAGTTCCTCTTAGTCTAAGGCCATGGTTCCCAGTGACTTTCTGGGTTGTGGGTTTTTCTCTTCCTTGCATGAAGTGGAGTTCAAGTGTTTTGGAGCATGGTTAGATGCTCATCTAACCATGCTCCAACATCTAACCATGCTCTTTTTAGAAGAGCATGGTTAGATGAATGCTGGCATCGTCTGCGGGTTGGAACAAGGACTTTCTTGCAATGAGGAAACAGTGACAAAGTACAGCAAAATCATTTCTCCTATTGTTTTTTCTGAGACACTTCCCAAAACTGGGCTCCCAAATGTTGAAAAGTGTCTCATAAGAATCTGTTTTTGTGGGAAACAGTGTTAGTCTAGTTTTGCAATTACATATAGACTACATGGGCATGACAACAGTCCTCTCTTTTACGCGCATGTAATGTTCAGTGGTATAGTTTTATTTCTTTCTCTGTGTACTTCTATTTGTTTTATAACAAATGCTTTTGACTGGTGTTGATGCTGAAAACACTTTATGATACTTTACTGTATTTTGAGACTAACACTTTCTGCTACTGCAAATGGAAACTTTAAGAATTGTGCTTGTCAGTCTTTATGGGTACGTCTTTTACTAAATTTTAAGCTACAAGTGAAATAACAGTAAGAGCCCGTTCCTTGATTTAAATAAAGTGTATGCTGTTTAACATAAAACAATTTGAATGTTCTTTTTCCATCTAAGATTTACTCAGTATTCTTTCCCTCATGCAATTCCTCTGTTGTTACAGGGTTGCTGCAGAGGTAACTGTGTCATCTCACTTCACTGAGTTCACAGAAATGCCAAAATGGAGTCAAAGTTAAAATTTCATGACACAGACAACTGTCTGCCTGTAACCCAGAGTCAGTAGACAAGCGGGCAGTCCAGTCACCACAAAAATATTTTTGTCAGTCTATTTTTCAGCCAAGCAAATATATGAGTAATACCAACAGTTTCTTATCCAAAGGAATATGAGTGAATGTTCTTGATTAGAAGTCAACATTTTAGTTTGAGTTTAACATATTTAATTACCTTTAATTTTTATCTTGGTACCATTTGATGTGGGATGTATTATTGAATGTTTTACTGTAAGCTCTACAATCTATTTTCGTCTCTGTAGCACGAGATTTCTTTGAAATGTAAGGTGCGTTATAAATAAAATTTATTATTATTATTATTATTAAAATGTGAGATTTTTCTTTTAGTTCTAAGATTAAAAAAAATTACACCCCAACTACAGAATAAGTCATTAGTATTTCTTTTATTATTATTATTTTTAAAAAACAACAACCTCTAAATTAATGTAAAATACATATAAAACAAATGTTTTGAAGTACAAATTACAGATATGTTTTGACTATCAACCAGTTAAATAAACCAACTATCCTGACGTGCATGCTTTCAGGTGGTGGGAAAACTTCCTCTCTGAGATTCCAGTTTAGGACTGAGTTGCTTCAGTGTTAAGGCTTTCACTGTGCAAAAAACATTCTTTTGATTTGACAGGCTTTTCAGGACACATAGGCATTAAGTTCTTGTATTAGCAAATGTTCTTCTATCTATTCATGTACTATGCCCACTTAATTTTGTTTATGGAATTGGAGGAAGGGAATGGATTATAGTTATAGCTGTAAAGAGGCAAGGTAAATTGTGGACTAGTTTCCATCACAGGACTTTTAAACTCACACTTTAGAGAAAGAAGATTTTATTCTAGGAATTATCTATATTTAACTCCATACACCTTCCCTTTAACTCTAACCAGCTACCCTGTTTCTGCTAAAGTAAAGCTTCCCCGCAGCATGATATTACCACCACCATGTGTCAAAGTGCTCAGACTGGTGTACAGTATTTTTGTTGCTTTCTGAATCAACTCTCTTTACTAATTATGTTATTTCTAAATAAATTGGTAGCAGTGGATTTTACTTTAGCAATGTCAAAGTAATTGGGCTAAAACCTTGTATAATTTCCATTTCTCCTCTCAATTTTGCCATTTGTGTGTGTTAATCACATTAAATTGCATTAAAATTTGCAGCCGTTATGTGACAAAATGTAAAAAAAAAAAAAAAAATCAACATGTTGAATATTTTTTGTATTTCTTCAGTTCAAGTGACAAAAAGTGATCTATTAAAACTCACTTCTGTCGCCATCTGAGATTTGCCAGAGGATACCCCAGATGCCTCTCAGGAAGGCAGATGAAGGGGGATGAAGTGAAAACTCAGCTATCCTGAGCCAAATGATCACCAGCCAACTCTTGGCTGTAAAGACACAATATAGCTGGAGCCCACTCAGCAGAGTGGGTGTATTAGAATGCACCTGCAATTGCTTTCCTTCGAACAATTTCAGTAACATAATCAGCCAATTTGCTGTATTGCAATGCAAATGTCACGACCTCAGGGGTTTTTAAACCAACTGGCCTGAACTGCAACACTCAGGTCGATTTCCTGGTTTTTAAATAATCTCTCTATAAAGAGGATCTTGATAAGGAAGTTGTGGTTTGCTGCTGGTATAATGCACACACCCACTTTTTGCGTCACAAGATTGAAAGGTTTCACGAGGTTTATTCTGACATTTCCTACTTTATAAGATGCGATTTTGTGCTTCATTTAAAGTGAATATGTGAGTCAGAGATACAGAGAAATAGACAGTGGTCCAGATTTGTGTGTGGTTCCCTGAAGAGGCAGCACAACGGAGGAAAAATAGGTGGGTGCCAATGTGAACACCCACTCCTCCTCCTCTTCCAGGGTGCACCACTCCCTAAATCTGCCAGAACACGCGCAGAAAGTTTCACAGTAAAACTCCCCACCCACAGCCGTTCTCCTCAAAAGCCCCCCTCTCTCCTCCCGAGCTAGTTCTGTCACATGAGGTTGAGCTCACGAGGGGTTCAGCACCTTGTGGGCTTCGGTGTTATATTTGGGCTCCTCGCGGAAGGGAAATATGACGCGCGAGGATAGAGCGGAGCTGTCCACGCGGGCCACGGAGCCAGCGCTCGCGTGTCGAGGTGCGAAGTGTTCTGGAGGTGCGTATATGGTGCCACCGTAAAAAAATAAAAAAAAATCTTTGCAAAATATTATGTAGCTATTCCAAATCCATAAACGTTTCGTTACGTTTTGGACACGGGTTGCATGAAGTGCGATAGTACACAAGCTTCGCAATTTCTTCTAGTCTTTTAACTAAATATTTGGAAAGCTTTTTATTATCGACGAACCAACACTGACATGCATTACAAAAGAAAATCATACTTAAGCCCTGGAACGATAAAAACCGGTTTTGTCAGTCGGTCAGGTGCGCTCCTCCTCCTCCTCCTCCTCCTCCTCCTCCTCCTCCTCCTTCTCTCTTTCAACTTTCATTCTCTCTTCGTCCACGCGCGCTTCTTATTTTACTGGGCCAACATCGCTGAAAACAGTTTGAGGTGATTGTTTTTGGCTTACTTTGTCATCTGCTCCACAAGGAGCACCAGCCGCGTGGGTTTGGTGGGCAGTTTGAGCAGATGTTATGGACTATGAAAGCAACAGGTGCGGTTCACAGTTTGCGCGCGAGGTCCAGAAAGAGCAACTGTTCATGATGGCGCCTAAAAGCTGCTGAGCTGTTTTGATGAATGTTTTTATTTTTGGGATGAAGCCGTGTGGAGGAGGAGGTCAGTATCCATTTACATTAAGTGTTGTTATGAAAGAAGAGATAAAATTACTAAATGGTTAATATTTATATATATTTTTTTTTTATGTGAATGAAAGCAAACCTTTTAGAAGTGCACAGTCATGAGCCCAGTTTTGCTCAAGTTCGACACTTAAAGCTCCTTGGACATTCATTTTTCATGATTAGATTATTATTTCTACATGTTAGACAACTGTGATGACGCAAATGGATTTTATTTTTTTTAATATTTTTCCCATAGTAAGAGAATGTTTTATCCCATTTACTCCAATCTTAGCTGTTTCTTTTAATGTACACAATAATAAACTGAAATCTATTTCCACTGACCCATTTACAATATGCTGCACTAAAGAATATATTGCCATATCAGCTTATTAGACTTTTTTACAATCAATATTTTATTAGGATATTACTGTGTAAACACATAGTCCTCATAGAAAATGCATTTCAAGAGATATTTAATTCGGTTTGTATAATTTTTGTATGGTTTTGACAAGTACAATTCACATTAAGTATGCAAAGACTTGACAAGCAGTCCTGCCAATACTGATTTGCCAGATTATTAAAAAAAAATCTATTTTAACCGTAGAAGTCAATACCAACAGCATCAATCAGATAAAGTACATCTTGCTCCATAAAAGTTGTTTTATGAAGATAAAGCAAATGCTAAAGTGAAACAAATGAGTTTCTGCAAGAACATAGAAAATCACTAAACGGAATGTGCCATAGGGGAAATGCAACAAATCATTTCTTTAACAGACTCACTATATTCTGCACAGTGAAATAAAGATTTTACTTGGAAAATGCAGAAAATTCATAGTTTTAATCTTCACTCACTCAGAAAGTCATCATGCTGGACTTTCCAATGCTAAATGATCCAGAGGTTTCAATTAATGTGTTCTCATTTCTTTAAATAAATAAATAGCACAATAAAATACAATTGCATTTTATATTTTCAATTTTTTGTCCGGATGACATAGAGTAGTGTCTTCTGTCAAATGTCAGGAGATCATAAAGCTGTCTCAGCTCTTGATGCAACACAAGCAGGAAGAGGCGCCTAAGAAATCAGTGCGAGTTCTTCGCCTGTCCTTGAACCTGCATCCAAAATTGTCCATGGTAACCAATTGTTGTTATGGGTGACAGGAGGAAGTTATTTTCATTTATAGGGTTCAACTCAAATATGCATCAGGAAATGTTTTGCAGCATTTTGTTGTCTGGGCACTTCATTGCTGTGGAAACAATCAAAAACAAAACAGCAATTTCTTACTTTTTGGTATTAAAAACCTGTTTTAGATACATTAGCAGGAGGCTGTAGGCATTGTTGTAGAGCGTGTAAGCTGGGAGCCATGTCACTTTCAAGTATGGTACTCTCCACTCTGTGCTTCCTCATCTGGCTGCTCTCTGATCTTCCATACATCAAAAACTTATAATTTTTCCATTAAAAAAACCCCATATATATATATAGATATATAGATATATATATATACTTTATCTATTTATTAAAATAAGAAAGAAATAATCCAAATATCTTCTTAGTGTTACAATGATGTAGAGATAAAAATCTCCAGGTTGCACTTCTTTAAGTTCTCCTTTTGGAAAAATCTGATTTATTTTGACCTGCAAGAGTCTCTTTTTTTTTTCATTTTCATACGCACTGTGATCATTTTGTTTTGTTTTTATGATGTATCTAACATTGAACTTGTTTAGTCTTACTTTGCTTAAGAGGACCAAGGACAGTGTGATCCTGAGAACTGTCACTTGTTCCACACACATACACACACACACATGCACAATGGCTTTGAATGCAACATAGGAAGTGTTTGGAAACCACTGATATAAACAGATGGCCCAGCATCTAAAATTTCCCTGAAACAGGATTCTGATAATCGTTCAGTCCTGTGTCTTCCTGCATTTTTGTCATCTGTTTGCTGCAGTATTCTGATTCAGTTTGTATCCAGCACTCACAAGACAGGAGAAGATAGTGTATTTATAAAATGCAAACTGGATGATCGTGCGTCACCAATCCCACACTTCTAACCACTCTGTACTCAGTCTCAGGCATTTATTTTTGGGTTCTCTTGCAGGTAATTGCTTCCTGAAATGCTAATGCATTTTAAACTCTGTTAATAAAGAAAGCAGCTGTGTCCTTTATGCTTGTTGTGTTTCAGTAACTTGCTGTTTTAAGCAGAATTTACATGTGGATGGTGCATGTTCAGAATGTCCTTTAGTGCATTATTTGTTGGAAAATTGGTAACTTGCTGTGTGAACATGCGAGAAAAAATTTAAAATAATTCAACATTAATGCTTCACAATTATTGCTCTTAAAATTGATATTCTCGCATAATCTGGAAAAGTGACCTAATGAAACTTAGAATCTTAACTTAAGCTTCTTTTCTGCATTCCCCAGCGTTTTCGTTGGCACTGGCAAAAGCGTGCTGTGGCCAGGGCTCTTGACATGCATTCCCCCTGAGCTCGGTGACGCCTCCCTCAGCAGCACGGTGGCAGGATGCCGGTGCAGGCGGCCCAGTGGACAGAGTTTCTGTCCTGTCCCATCTGCTACAATGAGTTTGACAGCAGCGGCCACCAGCCCATCAGCTTGGGCTGCTCCCACACGGTGTGCAAAACGTGCCTGCACAAACTGCACCGCAAGGCCTGCCCCTTTGATCAGACGCCCATCAGCACGGACATCGACCTGCTGCCGGTCAACTGTGCCCTGCTGCAGCTGGTTGGAGCACAGGTGATGTTGTCCAAAAGAGCTTTGGTCTACATGAGTGATTTTCAGATGCTTAGCCTTTCAAGTTAAGCATCTTATGGTCTTCTTGTATCTTAAAGGTCCCAGATGTTCCTCCTGTGAGTCTGAGCAGTGCAGCAGATGTTGAGCACTATGACCTCTGCCGACTGTGTGTAGAAGAGCTGGCTCTCTACCTGAAACCTATCAGTGGTGCCAAAGGTATTGAATGTTTTCATGCATATCTAATATCATCAGTAGAATCTTCTTGAAAAGAAACAGCTGCATTTGTACCGAAATTAGATCACAATTTATATTGTTCCACTGGATTTTACTTAGAAATATTAGAGTTAAGGGTGTTAAATATAAATACATGCCATAAGTTTCAGATTCCTATTTGTAAAGAATTCTGAAATTGACAAGAAAGACTTCGGTTGAGGTCTCAATTATGTTAAAAAGCTGAGAAGGATGGTAAAATGGGTTAACAAGCCCAGCTGTCCACATTTTTGCTTATGGGAATATATGGGGAATAATGTATTTTTGGACTAAAAAGGAACAATGATTGGACTATCTGAAATAGCCATCAAATATATCCATGGAAGTTCAGTGTTGGAGGGAAATGATAGCACACTTGAACATTTGCCATAGAGAATTATTCTCTTCATATTCAGCCTGCGGAGGCTGCTTGTAAAAGTTGGCATTCATACTTTCACACATCTCATGATGCTAGAAGCTTCTGTACTGTTTTGGTGCTTTGGGAACATTCAGCTTTATTTGAAAACACATCATGAAAAGTGAGACACACCAGTGGCTCCATGTTATTTTTTGGATACTTGAGACTTGATGATGTTATGGCTCTTAAGAGCCTGAGAAACAAAGTGCATATTAATTTAGAGTAGCTCAGTGAAATTAAAAACCGTTTTGACTGAGACAACCTGTATCAGATGTGCACTCAACAGTTTTTCGCATGCAATCTGCAGGTGTGGCGAACCTGAGTCCGAGCGTGCTCAGTAGACCCATGCAGAGAAAGCTGGTTACTCTGGTGAACTGTCAGCTGGTAGAAGAGGAGGGTCGTGTGCGGGCGGTCCGGGCAGCCCGTTCACTGGGGGAACGCACTGTAACCGAACTCATCCTGCAGCACCAGAACCCCCAGCAGCTCTCTGCTAACCTCTGGGCAGCGGTGAGGGCGCGGGGCTGCCAGTTTTTGGGTCCTGGTGAGTGTCATGGTACATTTTGTTGACATGAGAAAATTAATTTGAGTTGGGTTTTCTCAAAACAACATATTGTTAGCTGGTAAAGTCCCATCATTTGTTGCTACAAATGGTTTTTGGAAGGGAAATTAAAATACTAATGTCTAATCTGTCATTCACTTGGCTCTGACACGGGAAAATTTGTTGCTACTGCAGCTAATTATCAGATAAACTCCAGGTAAGAATATTTGGGGAAAGCAGACATTGATATAAGTTTATAATGTAATCTGAGGATTGTGCTGTCAGAGGACAAAGTAATAAAAGCATTAGAGCATCACATTATCTTACTTCATGGTTACAAATACAATTATACTTCAAATGGAGAAACCTTTCTCAGATAGAAGTTAAAAGCGCTCACACAGTTTTCATTTGTGCTGCCAGTAAACTGAGACAGAAATTTTGCATATTTCCTTTGGAAAGGACGTTCTTCAAGAAAACAGTCAGTTTCTTTCTCTTTAAACAATAAGCAGTTAAAAGCTGTGTCTCTGTACTGCCAGATCTAAATTAAGATAGTTTCCCTTGTCCATTCTTAGTTTTTAATTTCTATTTTTTGTGTTTGAATATTGATAAGTATTCTCATATGAAGTTATGTGTTTTGTTGATCTGTCTAAATTACTTGTTGTGCATCACCTCATTCAACTGTCAGCTGGTATTGGTACCTGGTGTCCTGTGATGATTACTCATAGGGCAGATTCTGACTGGGAACAAGTTTCTCATCATGATAACATAATGAGTTGAAAAGTCTGAGGACACCTGGTTGTTTTTGTTTTGAATGTCCTTTTGTCTCTCTTCACTCATGTAGAAATATCAAGCATTTATTGTCGTCACACATTTATGTAATCTTTGCAGCTTCAGCAGTGAGTCAATGCATCTGTCCTGAACATCTCTCTCTCTAATTCTCTTCTCATCAGCAATGCAAGAAGATGCACTGAAGCTTGTTTTACTAGCTTTGGAGGATGGTTCTGCTCTGTCTCGCAAGGTGCTGGTTTTGTTTGTGGTCCAGAAGCTTGAGGCCCGGTTCCCCCAGGCATCCAAAACCAGCATAGGCCACGTGGTGCAGCTGCTGTACAGGGCCTCCTGCTTTAAGGTACGGAAAAAAAAAAGAAAAAAAAAACTTCAGTGAAAGATACAGAAAAAATATTAAATATGTGAGCACAAACAACAAGCTGCACTCTTGAGATGTCTGTTTCAATAAAAAAAACAAGGACACCTCAGTTTTTTTGAATAGAAGACGCTCTTTTGTAATTCTTCCCCTTAGGATTTAGCTTTTCGGAGCTGTTTCCAATTTCAATACAATGTGTTGCCATATGAGAATACAGAAAAATCATTGACTAAAATAGTCTCAAAATTTAGGTGAATACCCTAGTTTTTTTTATCTAATTTCTTCCTACTAAATCACATGAAATACTACTACTAGGAAGCATTAATTTGCAATCAGGATGAGTTTCTGTAGATAAACCTTTGGTGTGTGTATTTGTAGAACTGTTATCTGATGACCGACGTGTTTGGCAGGGCAGAAATGCCAGCTACCCGTTCATGACATAACCTCAGACTATATTTGCGCCTCGCTGCTTCGTCTGGCAGGGGGGAGACAGATGGTAATGAGATACAGAGGCAGAGAGATGCACGCACCTAATTGCTGGGAAAAAATGGACAGGGGTGCAACTGGATCGCAGAAGCAATCCGATTGTGTTTTGGTTTTTGTTAAATGATGCCTGGCGGGGGAGTGTTCTGGTGTCTTATGATGATTACTCATAGGGCAGATTCTGAGAAGGGGAGAGTCCCTTCGTGTGATCAGAATTTGAGTTTGTGAGTCTGAGGACACCATAAACAAACACACGTGATTTCTCTGACATTTACTTAAAATGCCTTGGATTGCTTCTAAATTTTCAACTTGTTATATATAACCACTTCAGTTCCCCTTTTTCCAGCTGTGTGTGCAAAGCCTGACAAAAATTAATAATCTGTGGTTTTCGTTTTCCCTCACAACATTCTGTGTTCTTACCCTTAGGTGACTAAGCGGGATGAGGATTCCTCCCTAATGGAGCTGAAGGAGGAGTTTCGAACGTATGAGGCGCTAAGGAGAGAACATGACGCTCAGATTGTCCACATTGCCATGGAGGCAGGCCTTCGAATTTCTCCTGAGCAGTGGTCCTCTCTCTTATATGGAGACCTAGTCCACAAATCACACATGCAGTCCATAATTGACAAGGTAATATTATTATCGCTGACAAGCCTGAAGATGATCTACGTATTTATTTGCACATTGGCACAGATGTGTAAAACCTTTTCAATAAATTCATCTTCATAACCTTAGTCTGGTAAAAATGAATGAAAATACAACATTTAATGTGTGTATTGTATCAGTTATACCCTTGCTTTGTTATAGAACAGCACTGAGTTTTCTACCATGATGTTTTATAGAGAGAGAGAGAAAGAGAGGGAAATTTTGAAATCTTTCTCGTCTTCCAAGCTTCAGAGTCATCTCTTGAGTCATCTCTCTTCAGCTCACCCAACAGGTTTTCCTTACCTTAGGATTTAGGTCTGGGGTGTGTTAACTCATGCACACTAACATAGATCCACAGACTGTTGGAAAAGAAACATGCCCACATCATCATCAGGATGTGTGATGAAGGATCATCACACATCCTTCACCTTGCCTAATGAGATGCTTTTCCAGATATTCATTCATTCATTTATTCCAGGCCCACCTGAAGTGTCTGTGACTTTATCGTCAAAGCATGTGGTTCCAGTTCAAGTCGCAACAGCTTTTAAACTCCACATCTTTATTTTTGTGATGGGAGGACCGAAAGGTTATTTTCTAGGCTTCCTGCTAAATAAATGTTTGACAGGCAGCTATTCTAATGGTTGTTATCTATATATAGTTGAAGCCTACCACAGTTCTCTTAATGTTTTTTTTCTCTCATACAGTCCATATTATTGTATGTGGTGGTAATATAAACTTGGATCCTTTTTTTAAAAAAATTGCGTTGGAGTTCCAGTAACTTTAACCTTTTTAATTATTGATCTGGGTGTAGATATGGGGCAAGTTTTGGCAAGTTTCTGTTTTCCTGTAATCTTTTCCCATGAACATGAATCAGTTTCACTTAAACTTCTATCTTTTAAATAAGATATTTCTTGTAAGACTTTCCATTCATTTTGATGATGGCAGTGTGGTCATACTTGCTGTAGACTGTCCGCAACACACACATTTGACCCCTCTTTTAAAGACATTCTTTCTTTGTTTTATCCTTTGTGCTGCAGTTGCAGTCTCCAGAATCATTTGCAAAGAGCGTTCAGGAACTGACGATTGTTCTGCAGAGGACGGGAGACCCAGCCAACCTCACAAGCCTTAGACCACACCTAGAGCTACTTGCCAACATAGACCACAACCCAGGTACTTTCCCTTTTTCAGATGTTTACAACTTATTTTTTCTTCAAAAAAAATGAAACGCTTGAAATTTCTTTCTCTGATCCTCTACAATTTAGTTAATATCTAAGAAAAAAAACAAATGACAAGAAATACAGTTTGTCTGTTTAAGCTTTATATATATATTTAGTCAGCATTTATATTTGAATACTGTATCAGTAAGATAGCTGCTTGGGGAAACCTCAGAAATTTGATCATTACTTTAATCATGAATGCAGATCCCCCGCCTGGTTAATAATAAAGGGCAAGATTTGTAATCTGCAGTTTACATCTTAACCACACATTCAACAAAGGCTGACCTTTGACACTTTCATTAAAAAGAAAAGATCTTGCTGACATTTGGAGCAGATGTGCATTTTCTCAACACTAGTCTTCTAGCTTTAATCTCAAACAAAGTAGGTTTTCCAGTTTTTCAGGGTTTTATAATTTTACCTTGTATTGTGCCTTCTCAATATGTAGTTTGATATTTATCATAATTCTTTTTGTACTTTACAAACATTCTCTTAGAGCCCTTATCTTCTAAACCAATCAAACATTAATCTGTCTTCAGATGCCCCTCCACCGTCCTGGGCAGAGCTGGAAAGCGTGATGCTGGCTGTAAAGCTGGTGGTTCATGGACTGGTGGAGTTCATACAGAACTTCAGCAAGAAGAGCCATGAAGTTCCACAGGTACGCTGAGACACCAGATTGATGCCATTTTGCATTTAATGTCTCCCCGCTGCTGACTGGAGCACACTTTGTTCCTCCTAGTTGAAGGAAATGAAACAATTTCTGGTAACAAACAGCACAGGTGTTGGCTATTATTGTGCAAAATCACCACAGTAATTATAAACAGTTAGGAAATGGCACAGTTATGACTCAGATGTTACTGTATTCTTTATAAATATATGCACCATGTGTTGACTGTAAGGATGCTGGTCATGTACAGTCTTTTAAAGTATGGAAATATGTGAAATTTGCTTCTATGACTCTTCCAGGTCTGAATAAGTAATGAAAATAACAAAATGTCTAAATAGCACAATTCTGTTTACATTAACATTTGATTGGCATTATTTATGTCTAAATTTCCAAATTTAAACTGGATTTTTTTTATCAAACAGTTTTATTGGTTTAGTTTTTCAAATTACAACAGAAATACTTTTTCTCCCTGAAATTTGAGCTTATCTTCACATTTGTCTTTAAGCTAATGGTTTGGATGTAACCACATTTTTTCAAAAAGGGCAGAAAGGAGCTTGGATGTGAAAAAAGAATAATAATTTTACAAGGCTGTTGTTTTTGAGTTACTGAAAGAGAGAACCCATCAATAAACATTCAGTAATTATTTTTTTATTTTACAAACAAAATAAAGGTATCAAAATTGTACAATCTACTTTAAGGAATCTGTTGAGGATACTTTGTGTTACAAGTTTATAAATGAAGTTGATTTAGCTAGTACAAAATGGATTTGTACTCAAATGTTTAGAAAATCTTTAAAAAAATAAGTCTTCAAAAGTGTGGAATTCCAAAATGTCAAATGTGCAGAAACCATATATGTTTATCAGTATTAATTTGTTGTATGATGTAGTTTTTGTTTTGCCATTTTGCATGCTGCAGCCCCAGGTCAACAGCAAATATAAGACCAGCATGTGCAGAGATCTTCGTCAGCAGGGAGGCTGTCCCAGAGGAACCAGCTGTACATTTGCGCACACACAAGATGAGCTGGAGAAGTGAGATCTCACAAAGGCAGCAATTTCACTTTCACTGCATTATATATTTTTATGTACAAAAAAAGTAATAACGTTGTTCTCCTTCTCTGCACAGATTCAGACTGAGGAACAAGAAGAGCAGCAGTGTGGTCCGGCCATTCTCTTTAACCAGCAAAGGCCTCAAAGATGCAGAAGAAAACATGGAGGAAGCTTCCATCCTGACAAACCCGCTGCTGATCTCCAGAGGGTCAGGCGGTGTGGAAGAACTGAAAAGAGCTTTGACGAATGGAGCCAGTGGGGCTAACGGGCCTAACAGAACCAAATCAGGGTCCACAGAGCTGTACGAATATTACTCCACCTGTTTCTTGATGAATGAATATGCAAGTCGATGTGGAGATAATCTCGTATTCATTTTTTATGTTCTTGTGTTCTTTTCGATCATTAGGAAGCCCGTGTCCCCTCCCAGGACTCCAGTCAGCCACTCTTCAGCTTCCTCTCCTTTGAGTTCTGCCGGTGGTGCTGATGTCAGCGCTCCTCTTCCTCGACATGGTCAGTTCATCATCTCCTCTCCTCACCCTTCTCAGGCATCAGAGCTGTACTACCAGGAACCTCACCCTGGTTATGACACGGGGCACTTTCAGCCAAACTGTGAGTCATTCTTCAAATAAATAAAAAATTAATATGTATTCCTACTACTGCTTTTAAAGAGAATAACCATTTCATGCCTTCTTTCCAGCAGGTTCTTACTATCCATCTGCACTTCACCCTCCTCACAAATCCTGCATGGCTCGCTTCCTGCGATCCTCCAATGTCCAGGAATCCTCGCTGCCGCCTTCGTCTGGTGTTTCCTCTTACCCCAATGACCCCCAGGCTCCTCACCCAGCCTCGTCCCCTTCATCAGGGTTTCCCCCTAGAGACCAGATGGGAGCCCCCACCTTCCATCCCCATCCAGGACAGGGTCAATACAGACATTTGGCTCCTGTGCATGGTGTTTATGCTCCTCTTTATGACAGCAGGAGAGTATGGAGGCCTCAGGTGAGATTTAATTGTTATCATACCAACGTTAGAATTCTGTACACATATTTTCAAATATGGTTAAAATATTTTATTCGTAATCTGCCACTAAGAAGCCAGGCCATCTTTTAATATTTTATATTGAGTGGTCTTGAACAGTAGTTCTTAGAGGTTTATGACGGGTTTTCAAAAATATTTATTTCTTGAATTTTGCTGCTTTTCACCCATTTTGCCATGAACAAGTGGTGAATAAAGAAAGTGTCAGGAGAAGACCATTTGTCTTTGAGAAATGGATGAAATGCTTCAGTCCTACGTTAATAATTTACCACATTCCTACTGACTTCTTGGCCGTCATGTTATAATATTACCACTTCAGGGGCCACATTTGTACTTAAAAGTTCCTTGTATTTTTAAGAATATGGGTTCTTTCTGCACTTCTACCATCATTTTTAATTTTAGTTTTAGAGGAAGTATTAAGAATACTCTTATGCAGGATTCTCTTATGAATCCTGCATAAGAGATTCATATTTAGAATTTCTACTGCAAATAGAAAACTCTCAATCATAAAAGCAACGATTTACAAAATGCAGTACCTATTTTGCACATCATTCTAAATGGGTGCTGTGTGCTCTTCTCTGCATGTGAGTCTTTATCTGACTACTAAAAATTTACATTATAAACCCTGTGACCTGCTCAAGGTTTTCTTCTTGTCATATTTAGTCTAAAAATCTATGAATTGTAGAAGACTGTCCTGTCTGTTTTTCACATCTACGTATCTAAAATGAATCAGATAGTGACATGGGTATCATATTGATCAAAGTCCAAAGATGCATAACTTTGATGCATACTGTAGTAATTAGTCTCTGCTAGGTTGTAACCTTTGGAAGGAGGTCAGTCAAGCTTTAAACTGTCTTGGGAGCAATGCACTGAGGAGTATTCAGGCAGTACATTATGAATGAGCTGCCACTGCTACTACGGAGTATGTCATGCAGCACCTTGACATGAAGGCAGTAAAAGATAATGAACAACCATGTTCTCACCATGTGCTCTAATGCCCCATTATGTGCAAGTGGCACCAGTCTGTTCTTTTAATGCAGTTCTAGTCTGGTTGGAAGGGGGTGTTAAAAAGCATCAAAAGAATTTCTGTTAATATTCACTTTGCTTTGCAAAGTTTTCTGTTGTGTGTCCATAAAACGGTTCTTCTCTTGACTGTAAGAGCTTTAGATTAGAAGTGAAAGGATTGAACAGAACATAAAGCATTCTTCTGAAAAAGAACTGGTCCAAAGATTTTTTTTTTTAAAGAACTTCAGAAAGCATTAAGAAACATTGATATTGACAACCTTAAGTGAGGACATAGAGTCCTGCTCCTTGCAAACTTTTGTGTAGTAATGTTCAACTTGATTATTGTGTAACTTGTCTAATGATTGCCATTGTAGCTGTACCACAGAGAGGACGCCAGGAGTAACTCACTGCCTCCAGAGGTTCTTCACTCCTCTGTCTACCAGCCTCCACTCAGGGAGCGATTCAACTCTCTAGACAGTAACTACTGCTCTGGAGCGGAGCACCGTGCTGGGCTGCACAGGGTATGTTAAATAATTCACATGATGGCCGGTATAAATCCTCACTTCAATCTGGTCTCAGAAATGTGTGCTCACTTGTCATAGTCCACTGTTACTTCTGCTCCACATGGATTCATTGTTGATTCACGGTTGATGCTGTAACCCCAGGGCTTAATTTTCTTATTCTTCATTAGTTTGTTTCAGTTAATCGTTAACTCTATAACTGGTAATTTCTATTAAAATTCTTTCAATCAGAAATGATAAAAATCAGACCCACACATTGCTGCAGTTGGTGGTCGACAAGACGGTGTTGTAGGGTTCACTGGTGAAGCTACATTTCTGTGTCAGGAGGAAGAGAAGTGAGTGGGTGAAGCAGAGACGTATCTGGGTGAGAAGTGGGAGGACCACAGAGTGGGCTGGAGCCACATGCTGCAGAAATGTGACTGAAAGGGAAAGGTAGAGATGAGTTGATAAACGGGTGTAAGAAAACTGAAAACACAAACAGAAAAAGAGAAATTTGCAGTAAATCTGTTCACTGTCAGAGTGCAATTAATTTTTAAAATGCTTTTAGGGAACTTATTACATATGTATTATACATATGCAATAATAGCGAGACACAGCAATCTAACAAATTTATATGAACAAGAGAATAAAAGTGATGCATTAAAAACACAATCACCTAAAATGTTACTTTAATCTAAGCTGAAACTATTAAATATACATCTAAAAACAAAGAGCTCCAAGATGCTTGCTTTGCTTCACTTTGCTGTCAACATGTTGAAATATGAGTTTCATTACAATTATGCAAATATATATTCTCGGTTCTCGCTCATCTCTTCACTATGTTTCCTATCTGCGGCTGCTTCAGGACTATGGGCGGGTTCCTCTGGGACATGAGGATCTATTTAGACAGAAGCAGGAACACTGGACTCACATCCACCACCATCACAATCCCAACAGGCCCTCCCAGTCTTCCCCCATATTCACCAGTGATTTTGGAGCAGAGGTAGGAATCAGATGCCTTTGATATAAAAAGACATTTAACATGAGTATTAGTATGACCATTTTAATGCACAATGAATGAACAAGATGACCAGTGTTTTGATCAAATATTTATACATTTTACTATTTCAAATGTGATTGTATTTAACTTCTGCCTCGTGAAACGTGCACTTGCTGCTCCCCCCAATGCTACTTAAGAGGGAGGTGGTTGCCTGGCAACTGTGCAGGCAGATATCATAGCAATGCACGGTCCTGGTGTATGTGTGGGTGTGTGTGCGTCTCTGAGAGCAGAGACTTCTCTGAGCAGTGACTCAGGCATTCAGATGAATAAAGCTTTGTTTAACAGCTTATGGGATGGATTTTTTGTGAACACACACACTGTAAAATGGGACAGTTACTAAACCAGTGACAGCTTTTCAAATGTCAATTCAAATTAGACAAACTAAGTTACCTCTGGTTGTCTTAGAAAGAAAAAGTTAATTGAATTTTTGTCCATAGTCACCTTAATGCAACAGACAACTGTGCTTTTCAGTTGTTCTCACTTGTTAAGTTTAATATTAAAGTTCCAAACATTATTTAAAATTAGGCCTCAGATATTTTACAGCAAAGCATTGTCATAGTTCAGCAGATCAGCACTTTCAGCAAGGTGTACAAGTTTTAGTATTTGTAAAGCAGGACTGTTTGTGTTTGTACAATTACTCCCCCCCTCTGGAAGCAGGAGTAATTGCACAATTTTTTTCAAATAAAAACAGAAATTTCCACAATTCCAAGTAAATTCTCACAGTTTTGAAGTACTCATACCTCTTTATTAATCACACAGACTACAGTAAATTTCACAGTTAGTGATAGCTATTTATAGCTAGCAGGCTAATTCAAAGTAGAGCCTAATTGTGAAACAGGAATGTGACAGTTCAGGATTTAAATTTTTTTATTACAAATTAAAAAAAATCTGAAAATTGTTGCTTGTAATTTGCATTGTATGTTATTGTGTTTCTCAATTTTTCTCTTATAGCATGTAGAAAGCAGTGGAGGTCAGTGTATGGGATGTAGGTTCAGGGGCGAGGACAGTTTGGCCCGTTACTCTCCGTGGTCCTGCAGTTCTGCCGGGCCCAGCCTTAGCCCCTTTGAGCCTGAACCTCTCAAACACACCCCAGCTCACTCCCATTCCCACTCGGAGCATCTGGTGAGATTCACTTCACAATGCAGAAAGCTGGTCCTGATTTAATGCGTCCAGATAAAATCTACACTTGAATGCTAAAATTTTAAATTGTGCTCCTGTGTTTGTTGTTCAGGAACTAGACTGTATTGAAGGAAGCCAGGGTGTTGTTAGTGGCACAGGAAAACGATGGCTGCACTCGTTGGATCACTACCGACGTTTGAAAGAGGAAGATCCAATTATTCCTTTCAGTGAGGCGCCCATCATCTCAAAGTGGGGTGCCATTTCTAGGGCATCACGCACAGGCTATCATACCACTGACCCCGTCCAAGCTACGGCCTGCCAAGGCAGCGCCAGCACCACAGCAATAAACTTCAAAGGTGACAAGAAACATGAAAGCTGTCGAAAGGAAACAAAGAAATTTCGAATTTGGTCACTTCTTCAAGTGACTTGGTTTTAATATAATCTTGCTGAACGGAACCAGCCAGTTGTTCTTTAGGACAGTTCATGTACTGTTAACTATAGATATAACACATACAGTCTTTATCATGATATTTATCATGGTATTATTTTTCTCATAATTTTCTGACAGATTACAACCACCACTTTGATCACAGCGACTATAGATGGAGCTCCAGAGGATCAGACTCCTCTAGCCACTCCAGTTTCCTCGAGAGGTATGGCATTTAAACACTTCATCAGTTGCTCTAGCATAGAAACCAAAATGTTAGATTTGTTTCATGCAAATGTCAGGGATGCATACATCTCCAAATCAAGACATCTGGCCAAATCAGATCAGTGTTTTTATACTCAGAATATCAGCCTCTTTTAAAGGTCACCTGTAATAAAAAGAATGGTGAGAAAATGATCACAAGAAACTAAAGAAGCCCTGTGAGGTTGTTTTGAGTCACATGAAGAGGACATTGATCCTATGACTAAATGTGTGTGTCTTTGCCTGTCTTTCCTGTCCCATACTATTAAGGTCTTAATTTTGCCTTTTAACAACTGGCTTAAATTTCATAATCTTTCAATTGATGCTATACATTTTTTAAAAAACCCTATGAAAGAAAGCCATACTTTTTGGGGAAAGAAAATTGATAGTGTTTGCATTTGTTTGCATTAGTGAGCATCTTTGTGCAACGGAGCTGAATGGCCATCGAACTTCAATAAGCAGTGGAGAGAAAATTGTGTTGGATCACCTGCAACCCCACCAGACAACCTTCCAACAGGATCAAAACCGAACAGAAAGCGAATCTGACCCGGATCGAGACATTGAGCTTGAACTGCGAGCGCTTGACATGGAGGATTCAGAGCACCATGAGCTCAAGTCTCAGGTTAGTCTGGGTGCCTAGTCTGCTGAAAATAAGCCTTTTAGCATTTACAGCGTCTCATAAGATGCTGTAAATGTAACTGGAGAAGCTGCAAAGATCCACGGCTCAGGTGGGAGAATTATTAGTCATGCACTCCACAAATTTGACCTTTATGAAAGAGTGGCAGTAAGAAAGCCTCTGAAGAAAGCTGGATGCTGACAAATTTGGCAAGAAAACTCCCTAAAGGCTGCAAAAGACTTAAGCCTGGGATGTAGGTTAACCTTGCAGATGGAAAATAACTCTAAACATACAGCCAGTGATACAATCAAAATGGTACAATTAAAGTGCACCTTTGTCAGTACAAATACATGACACTCCTTTAAAATTTTCTTTCCAAAAAATGTTAAACATGTAGCCATTTTCTTCCATTTTAGCATTGTCTTTTACTTTGTGTTTATCTATCACATAAAATACAAACAATTTGATATCCGATTTGTGGTTGGGTTGTATGACCCAAGGATGAAGAATGTGGATATGTTTTCAAGGCATTGTCTATTAAGCTTCACGTTGCCTTGATGAATGTATGTTATTGTTTTTAAATGAAGAAATAAAAATTAAAATCTAAATCTGAGTAGGTTCGTTTGTGTTATGATCTTTCCCTCTTAGGATGGTTTAGATCTGTCCAGCCCCGAGTCTCAGGATACTTCCCACCTCATTCCACCTCCCTGCTCATCTCCTCTGTGCTCCTCCCCTGTAGAAGAGCACACCCAGTCAGAAAGTCTACTGACAGAGAAAATGGATCCACTCCAGCTAAAAAAGATGGCCTTTAGGTAAAATCTCAACAGAAATACCCTTAAGACATATGCTATAAGACTAAGCAAAACTCTACAGCTGTTTTAAACCTGTCATCTTCCCTTGACTCCTTCTTTTCTTCAGTTCTGCTTTTTTGAATTTGGGATTTTCTAGGAAATCTCTCTCCCCTGTCGGGCTGGGATCAGGAAGTCTGGGCATCAGGAAGCTGGTGTTACGAACCGGACCACAACTACTCGACTCCTCCACCAGGACTCATCCTGAGACGCCTGGGAAGGAGATGCTGCTCAATTGAAGCTAAAGGAACACACAATCTGTCCTGCACTGATGAAGAGCTGAGTCACTTCTTCTCAAACAAGAATCTTTTACAACAGGGAATTCTTTTTTTTTTTTTTTTCAATTTGAATAAGTGAAGGTGTTTTTTGACATCTAACCAATCACCTAACAGAACCTTTGACATGCAGTGATTTAAGTGACTGAAGCCAATGATCTTCCACAGCTTCACTCCTGGACTTGGGGGACTAAATTTGTTATGCTCCAGTAAATTCTACATTTATTTACAGCGTATCCAATAACACGTCATGTTTTCACCACATTTCTCAATGTGTGGTTGCTTTTTAGCGTGTGCCTTTGAAGAATTACTTCCCGTAAAAGCAGGCATCAATGAGAATTTAGGATCTGTACAGCTTCTTGTAGGATAACTTATTCTCTTTTAAATCTTGAAACGTTGGTCAGTTTTTTTCTGCCTTTTTTCAGTATTTCCTAATATTTTGTGTTTGCTCTCTCTGGACAGCTTCATGTGGTCACAGCTTTGTGCCGTTTGGCAAAGTGGCCTTTTTACATTTTTTGGTGTCTCTTTGTTCCATAGTATGCCTTACTTCAAAGAAAGGGATAGAAAACATAACAAGACATGCTGTGAGACAGACTTCTTCAGGAGATACTAACTATCCACAGTTATAACCCTCTAAGGACTCTTTCAACAAAACTATTAATAAACTGTTATTGAGCACATAGAAAACACTTTATTTCAACATACAAACCCTGCAGAAAGGGTTTTTCTTGCAAAGATGTCTTGTTATTTGAAGGATTATTTTTATCTTTGCAACTGTAGTTGTTATTCTCAGTTAGTTGATCCCATCAGATCATAGCCTAACTAATGCATTATGCATTTATAATTTCTACCAAGTGAAGCAGAAATTCTAAATTGCACTCTGTTATTTTTTTAAAATTTTTCCCACCAGGGGGCTTTTTGCGGGCTCTAGTGTCCCTTATTTGACAGTAGGCTGACAGGAAGAGGGTAATGAGAGGGGGGAAGACATGCGGCAAATGCCGTCGGGTCCGGGAGTCGAAGCCGCGACGGCCGCGTCGAGGACTCGAGGCCTCCAAATGTGGGTCGCGCTAACCCCTACGCCACCACAGCATGCCCAAACACTCTGTTATTTTTAATATTAAAAAATAATTCACAAAAAACAATTGGGCTGAACTGATTAGGTTTTCAGATTGAGGGTATTTCTAAAATGTTAGAAAGTACACAAAGCTAATTTAGCCAATATTTAAAGAGCAGAGAGAAAATCTAAAATCCACTGATAACATATGACTTTTAATGAGTCATAGGATATCTATAGAGACCTCTGACTGTCACAGGACACGGTGCCTGTCAGAAACCCCGTTTGCATATTCTTTGATGGTTGTAGGTTACATGATTTAATTTAAGTCATGCTTATCTTTCTTTTTGTAGAAATTCTTTACAATTACTTTTTTCCACTGTTAGCATTCATGCACTTATAAACAATGACATTGGTTTGCTTTTGAAGCAGAAATGATCACTTAAGTAAACATAAAACAATCAAATGCACAAAGAAACTGTGCAGAGAAACAATAGTGCAAACAGTGGCCTCTCTTTCCTTGATTTCATGAAATCAACCTCTCTATAGAGTTGTTGATTTTGCTCATGAAATTGTAAAATTTATAAAAAATGCCCATTTTGTAACCCAGTCCATTTTATCTGCTGTCTGTACAATAGTCACAATTTGTGCTGGATGTTTGTAAAAGTGAAGTCAACAAAAGAAGAGGAACACCACCTGTTTTTTCTTCACTCTAAATCACTGTTTAACTTCTCCAAAACATTTGGATTATTCTTGTTTTAGTGACGCTAACTTCTGTGAAGTTGTATGTTGAGGTATTTTTGTATCTGGATCTTTGTTTTTCATGTTTGCTCTCTTGTCGATTGCTGGCTTTAAGGTCGGTTCACTATGACCTGCTTTACTGGAGTTAACAGTTGACTTCCGTATTCCGATACCCCCTCAAGTCTGTTTAAATTATTTCTGAAGGGAATTAAGTAAAATTATATTAGAAATGTTTCAGGCTTTGGTAGTAATTTCCTCTGAGGGTCTCAGTTTTACAGTGTGGGCCAGAAGTTAAAGTCATCAATCACTGATTTATTTTAGACTTTTATTGATGCATTTCAAGAGTTTCTTGTGGACTTTTGAACTAATAATTTCAACTAATCATAAAAACATATTTGGTGCAGGAGCTTTGGTTCAAAATTAGATCTACAGGATGTGAGAGATTCATGAATCTCACATCATTTAAATTTATATGATAGGATAAATTCTGCATGTCTCACACATGTAACTGTCAGGCAGATTGAGCTTAACTTATCTAAATATTTGGCCACTCTTCTTATCAGAAACTTTATTCAGAATTCAGAAACAGCAATTTTATTTTTAACCACAGTTCATAATTTTCCTGGTGAGATCAGATCTAGTCCAGAAGCTTAATGTTAGCTTGTTTTATCCATTCTAAAAGCAATTTTACTCCATGTTTCAAAGCAGTTAACTGTGACACAAAATGTTAACGCAGATGAAAAGAACGTCGTTTTTGAAGTAGTTTTGGAATGGATAGGTCAGCGTAATATTTAGGTTCTTTACAAGGGCTTAACCTAAACTTGATTGACAGTTGGTAGATTTTACTTTAGAGCCTAAAAAGTGGCAGAAAACATCTAAGTTGAATAATTTCTGATAAGAACAGTGGTCGAATAACCAGCTTAAACTTGTTCAACTTACTAGAGCACTCTTATTAGTGGGTTGAAGTTTAACCCTGATTGCTCTTGAGGAAAACCTAAATAAATGCAAACTTCTGCTTCCATATTTGCTTTTAAAATTCAATGAAGTTGAAGAAATGCTTTATTAAAAGACCAAAATTAATGAGATTTATGCCGATGATTACGTTACGTTCTGACCAACAATGTAGGTGTAGCTGCACTGTGTTTAAATATAAAATGGCGCAGACGGACATTTTAAACAAGCTTGGCTAGCTATGGTCTCTCTGCTTCTGTTTACAACTTCTCCTTTGAAGTCATATAAAGTTAAGTGCCATGTCGTTTATAGTACAATCAGTCCCTGCAGTCCTCTTGATGGCTTATTAAAACTCCTTACACAGAAGCTGTGATATTCTCAGAGGTTACTGACTTCTGAGAGATGCTCCTCTTGAAGTTGTGTTGTGATCCGTTGGAGGAGGTTCGGTCCTTCATTTATCAATCACTCAGGGAGTCCTTCAGTTGGCTTTTTCTACACACGTCTCCGAGTGATCCTTTCACCCAAAGCTGATTGTGGTGATGAAGAGTCAATGATATTATTACCAACATTTACTTTACTGGTGTTTTCTTTTTCTCCTCTCAGTATCAATATTAGCTCTGCTTTGAATATCAATGAAAAAAGGGCTGGGCACATATGGGACTGTTTGTAAAGGAGTTATCGTGAGTATTGAGTCAAAGTGTTTGCTCATGAAGTTTCCATGGAGCCCTGCTGCCTAACTGCACTGGACAAATCTGCAGCCCACCCCCCAGCCAGCCCACCCTGCATCCCGTGACATGCATGCGACACGGCCCCTCTTGTGATTGCGGAGGAGTACCAATGATTCTGTAGTTGTGATACAACACACCCGGCGCTGTAAGAGTTCTGCACATGCCCACTGTGTGGCCACGTCAAGTGCTGAAGTTTGTTTGCAGCGTCTTATTTGCTTGCTCTGAAAATTTAATATCGTTTATCAGCGACTTTATTAATATTGTTGATATTAAAACCACATTTGGTTGTTGTGTTATTTTTTCCTTCTCGATATTTTTGAAGTTTGCTCATTTTGATTAAATTTACGAGTTTTCTGTAACTTTTTTTAAAATCAGACAACAGTGTCTGAATATTTTCAATTATATGGGGAAAAAAAAATCTTGTTTGTTGATTGTGAAACATAATGAACTGATGTTTGAAGTATTCATGTCTGTATTAGACATTTTATTTGCAAATCTATTGTTCGATTGAAATGTAAATGAATTTTTTAAGAGATGGTACACATCTGTCATTGTATACAGTCTGGCACCATCATTAGATGGAGTTGTAGTATTAATGCTCATTTTTACAGCCTGTGATAATCAGATTTATTTAAATGTTCCAAATCCTTGGGGCAGTTGTGCAATGTCTCAGAGCAGAGAAGGTCTGATGCTTCTGAGACAAAACTTCTTAAAACGTCCCAAAAATGAATAATACTGTTACGTATTCCATTTATTTCCTCGGAAATATTGCATTGTGAAAGGTTTCCCTTTTACTTACTGTATTTGTAATGCAGATCTGGAGTAAAGTCTAACCCTATGGTGGTGATGATGATGATTTATGTGCTATTAATAATTGATGAAGCAGTCTGTGTATTGTTTTACTGACTGACTGATTATTTTCTGTTTTTCTGGCTTGTTCAGCAGTATTGCACTGACCTAGAGACTGGCTGAGCAGGAAACCACTCCTGTGTTGCACTGAGTGTTATAATAAGGAACATTAGAGTATATGAAACTGCATGCTTTAATAAACTGAGAGCTGTGAAACGCTTCTGTGTTTGTAATACAGTGTGTTATTTTTATCTTTTGACCGTTTTGCACATTAGCAGTTATGAATGAGTTTTCTTAAGTCTATGTTTGCATGATTTTTTTTTACGAAAGCACATGAACATTTCTTGGTAGGAATTAAAAAGATAAATTATAGGTTTTTAAATCTCACTGTGTTATTCAAGATAAGCTTAATACAAAAAATAAATAAATAAAACCAGAAACTTCTGGTTTCATACAGAAGAGGAAAAAAGACATATAATTCTGACAGAGCAGAAGAAAAATACTCAGAAGAACACTGCCAGAAGTACACAAGAGCTACTGAAGGAAGAGTGTGTGGACCAGAGCTACGCATGTAATTCGCCTGACATGGATCTGGCATAACACACGTAACAGGAAAAGTGAAATAACACAATGATTCCAGTTTGAGGCCAATTCAACAAAGGTCTATAAAAAAACTACAAAAGATATGTTTTAAAGAAAAAAATGAACATTTTTTGTCTCGTCCTTCCCAGTCTATATAGAAAAATGAAGTGCATTTAATCAAGACTTTTCATTTTAATTGTAAGATTTTTAACTGTGAGTCAGATGTCTTAGTCATGAGCAACAAGCGTTTGGATTCGACATTTCAGCTGATGGGCACTTGAATGAAAATATTTTATTTTTGATATCTTGCCACTTAGTAACAAACCACCTCATAGAGGAAATTCTAAAAGTGTTGAAAAATATATATTTTTTAAACTGCATACCAAAATTAGTTTTCTTTACTTGAGTTTGATTTGGGTTTTTTTTATGTTAAAATGTTCAAGAATGTTGTACTGGATAAAACTTCATCCATGTGTCACTGAACAACAATCCATACCTTACCGGCTGGACAGGAATGGCCAGCATGACCATAACTCAAGGTGAACAGTGGGTGTGTCCACACTAGGCTGTGATTTGGTGACAGGGCAAAAACAGACTCGTTCACTTTGACAGCAGAACTATGATGTAAATAAATTGTTTTCTTCACAATCAAATTGCGAAGAAATTTGATTCTTGTGACAGTCACATACTGCATGTGACTGTCACATTCGTTTTGACACGCTATATTTGTCAGTTATAGCGTGACAAATAATTTTTTGTCACGCTATTCATTTCATTTTTAGTGATTCTTTGATAATACTGCAGGTTCAACAAGGTAATTTACTTGTGAGGACAAACTACAATTCACCAAAATAATTCACTTTTGGTGAACTGTTTCTTTCTAAAAATGTAACTGTGAAAAAAAGGAAAAATAAATTTCCTAAAATAAAAATAATAATTTCACATAAAATGTGAGATAATACCCCAAATGTTTTGACTTTGGTCAAAACATTTAATAAGTCACTTATTAAATTGATGTATTCTAAAAAGATAAGACTCTATGGGGTTCTATGGGTTTATCAATATTTTTACCTACCTGTAGACATCTGTAAGAGAAATCATAGTTTAAACAGCTACATGGAGAGGTGCAATGCAACTAACGAAATTAAAGTTTATTGAGGTCCAGGTGATGTCCCCCTGGGTGATGCTTGATTTGGTTTTTACTACAGCACATGCACATAGGTTGTCAAAGTTGTCAAGATCTACTGAAGATGACCGCTTAAAGAAGGATTCTTCATTAAAGAGAAATTACAACCCTGAGTATCCTCTTCATCAGAAACTGTTTGAAGAAAATTCTACAGCATGAGTTACATTTAGTTTAGTTTGGGATTAATAAAGTTTTTGGAATTTTAATTCTGTGTTTATCTTTATATCACTAGTTTCATATCTTGAAATGAATTTTTCTAGTAAACAAAATTTTCCTGCTTAAGAGTTGAACTGCAATATACCCCGACTTGACAAAAAGACTTGAGCTGAGGGTAACATTCTTTCTTTTAACCAAGAATCATCTAGCCCCAGGTCATCGAGGCCAACGCATCACCTCACTTGGCTCAGCAGCACTCTGGGTACGGGATTGAGGAGCGCCAGTATGCGCATGCGCAGTGTAGGTGTCAGCGGGTTGGTTGGGTTTGTGTTTACAGCTCTCCTGGATGCTGCTCGCTGCCGATGTTCCCGAGAAAGTGCAATGCCGTGTCAAACGCCATTGGAATAAAAAATCCGTGGACTTAAAGGTAAGCGGGTTTGCGTTTGCACATGCTTAATATTTTCAAAGCCGGAAGTGACTGTCACATTCGTTTTGAGGATAAGCGCCTGTTTGTTGGTGCGAACTGCCTGGGTAGCATTGCTAACAGGCGTTAGCTCAGCAGCCATAATAAAGTAATGGCCTGTGAGGCTGTGGCCAACGCCAGCAAGTCAGCTGGGTTAATTCAGGAAATACTCGCAAACACTTGAATGTAACAGTTTATATTACTTACGTAGTGGTGACGGGGTAGCGTGCCCAAATGGTAAATGTGTAATGAAACGTTTGAGTTACTTGAAGTCGATTTTTGCTGTTGCTATCTTAGCTAACGTTAAGCAGATTGGTGATGGCTAACAAACTGAAGCGATAAGTTAACATCAGAAGAGGCGAGGCTCACCCAGCATTATCAAACAGAAACTGTTTGGTTTTTGTTCAGATGACTGTTTAGAAGGGTTTCAGGCTAAAGACTCTGATGTTTTCTTGGTTGTATTAATTATCTCTCAATATATTTGCTGGATATTGCACAGAGAATATATATAAAAAATAAAATAAAAAAATCAGTTATTTTATGGTCTTTACTTAGATTCTTATTGCATTTTTACAGTTTCTTAAGATAGCTATATGTTTTATAAGTGACTGCTAATAATGACTTGAATGAAACTTCTCTGATTTCAATATAGACTAAGCAGAAGAGTGAATAGTTTTAATTCTATCCTACAACATATTCTAATAAAAACACACCAAAATTTTGTGTTTCCAGAAAGTTTGAATTTACGATAAAAAACCCATATATAGAAATGTTATGTTACACAATCATGGGGAAGAATTGTGACTTGACTGTTGTCAAGTCATTGCAATTTCCTTTGCAAATGATCACTGCAAAGGAAGATTTAAAAGTGCCTTATCCAGTCTTATTATTGGAAAGTTGAGTGGAAGGAAAATCTACTTTAAATAAAGCTTTTCTTACTTATAATTGTTAAAGGAATTACTTTATGGCGATAAAAAAGGAGTGTTAATCAACCTTTCTGATGGGATGTAAGTAGTTATTTGTTATCAAGAGCAGAGGTGATATTGCATCGTCAGGAGAGCAGTTGGTGTTGCACAGCTCTGGAGTTGAATAGGAATTTGTTTCTATTTCAATGAATTGACTAATTACTACAAAATAATTATTACTAAATAATTAGAGATCCTATTTTGACCTGTCTTTGGTATCTCACCTTTTGTACAGCTCACATTAATGCCAGCAGTTCTCTTGTGTGTTCCTCTTAAAGTTAGCTAATTATGTTCACCTTAGATTCCTAAGGTTTTCCAATATGTCTTGATACTTGTTTTACTGATAGATCATTTTGGGTTCTTTAAAATGCTAAAACAGAACAAGTTTGCTGCAATATCTTCAGCTTGCTCTCTGCTGAAGTCTAATTCACTCGTATTCGTAGCCTGAATGAACTGCTGAATTGCCTCTGTAGAGAAACAGAAACATCTGACAATTTTTATGTTTATTAATGTGTAATATTAAACACCTCACAGATGTTGACAATAGCTGAGTCTTTTTTGCCACAGTTACAATTTTCACACCTATGTGTGTTGTCATCATTGTGACCTGGTGTTGCTTAGGTATGCTGCGTTCACTGATCAGAAAGACTCAATGTTAGTTGCCGTTTACTGGGCAACAAGCTGATTTCCCAGGGCACTTGTAATTTTTTTTCTCATTAACTATGATGGTGTTAATTTTCACGGAACACTTTAATTTATTTTTAATTTCAATTAAGACATTTTAGTTTTTAAGGCTTTTAAGAAAAAATGCATTGCATTTATTTTAGGATGGTCTACTTCCTGATCTCTCTTTTAGCTTACAGTGTTTCTAAAAGTCATTTTTAATGCTAATTTTGTAAATTTTTCTCATTAGCATCAACACTACTAATATCAGGTCAGGTTGGATTTGTTAAAAAAAAAATTCAGCAATTTCCATCATCCATTAAAAATTGTAATTAAGGAAAACTATCACTACACATGATTAGAGATCAGAAAATGACACTAAAAGGCTTACTTTATATATGTTGATATCTGCCACAAATTTGAAACTTGACTGGAAAGAAGCATTGGTTGAATTGACTTTGTATGTATATTTTTGAATGAACTTGTATACAATTTCTGCACATGCAACCATTCTAAACCCTCATCTTTATAACATTGTTTACTTTAGAGCAAACTCAGTAAGAGGTGTGAAAGGAGTTACTCTATATTTTTCTCTCTTGTAATACTTAAGCCAGTTGTTACTGTCAGGAATCCTGAACAGTTGTGTGATTGCATAACAGAGTCATAAGAAAAACAAATCTTAGTCAGCTATTTTGTGGTCTACATCCTTCAAGTCAGATGTTATACACTTGTAGCTGATGATGCGTTCACAAAACCACTGAAATAACAAATCACCAATTTGTTTCTTTGTAAATATTGCTGCCATCAACAATCAGTGTTTCAATGAGACCTAGAACACACTCCCTCACTTAATACATAATTACTGCTCATCTCTGTTGCAAGAGTTTTAATTGCAAAGTACTTTGTCACAATTGAATAACAAAGCTGTGTACTTAGCTGTCTCTGCACCAGCCTGACATCCGTTGGACATGCTCCAGCTCCAGCATCTTGGAAGGCAGCCATGATGGCAGTTCTTGTTCTTGTCTGCAGCCTCAGTGCGCTTGGCGTCACCTGGTTCCAGTTCTGAATGCAAAGGCCATTAAGCTTGTAGCAGATTTCACCGCAGAGAATAATAGTTGCTGCTGTTGCAGGCTGCAGTAAAGACGTTCAAGTTTCCCTGAGGGATGTAATTCCAGAATGTGACGCTTCTGACCCCCAGCTACAAAAGTGTGGGAAGCAAAGTTTATGTCTGTATCACACTTTATACTGATTAAAACAGAAAAAGACATGTTGCAATATTCTTTCCCAACTGTTGCAACACCTTGGTGATCTGCCCTAATAAAATCTCATTTAAAAACAAATTGTGCAACTTCTTCAAGTAATTCCATGAAATGGCAGAGAATTTTATGGAATATTAGATAAACTGTGACCATTTGTTTTGCTTATTTATATTGTTAAAAGAGACAGTGTCATTTACAGTAGTGATTAGACAAAAACAAGTGTGGTGGATAGAAACAAATAAGTTGTTGCATGAAAAAGACTGAATAAAGGCAGATGGGAAAATAACTGTAGTTGGATCACAGGATAAGTTCTGGCAGTCTTGTAACCTGCAAGTAAAACTGAAAATTAACTTTGCTTAGTTAGATTTTAAACTTTGTGCCTGAATTGTTTTTGTGAAATTACAGATCAGATTCCTGATCTCATAAAATGTTTGCAGAACTCTGTGTAGAGTTTAACAATTGTATTTATATCAGGAAACATGCTATGCCTGGTGGTTGGGGTGCTAGATCAGTCATTTATTCTGCAGCCTGCCGTGTTTTTGAGTTATTTTAAAAATTTTTTTAAAGCTTTAAAAAATGTGAAAATATTTCTTAATAATTATGTGTTATTGGAAGATTAATGCTTGAATACCGACTATAAAGTCTTAAAAAATTAAAACATAAAAAACCTGCAATAAATAAGCTATGTTTAGCCTGGTGGGGGCCCAAGTAAAGGCTGGTGGCCCACCAGAGTCATAACACACTGGGGGAAACCCTTTATGCATATATTTTATTCTTATATTAATTTGAGTTGCTATCTATTAGTGCAAGATTGTATGACTTCTATCTTTTTCATAGCTGATCTATAAAGTTTCTAAATAAGAAAATGGTAATAAAAACCCCACTAAAAATAAATGCAACATTTTTTGTTTAGCACTTTGAATAATTTAAGCCCTGCATATGATAACTTTTTACATTTTCGTCTTCATTCCATTATTTGATCTTCTGAGCGTCTTGGATGGCTTCCTCCCATCTCTTGGTTTTAACACTTGACACTTGTGTCCTTCACAAAGGTCTTTATTGATTTTCTTGTCTGGGAATGGTTCAGCCTTTCTTACGCTGCTCTGAAAATTGCAGCTCTTTTGAGTATTTTAGGGATTACTTGGTTTTCTTCTGTTTGGTAAAATCAGATGTGCATCAATTAGGCTTTTTCTAAAGGACACTGATTTCTCCTAGAAGTCTGACTTGTCAATTCCAATTTTTACTTCTTCTGTGAGTAATAGATTCTACAAAAGTTATTTGATAGTGGTAATAATTTAAATCCAACAGAAAATACATAAAATATAAGATTACCCTGATAAATTTATGAAGGCATATGTCTGATCTCGAAATACACCTATATGCGTGTGGTTTGTTGATGCATATATTAAACAAAAATGATGTACAGTGGTTATTTTGATGCACTTAAGGAATAGGAAAAAAAATGATTTTTCAGTATTGGACCAGCTAATTAGTGGTCAGAAATGATTAGTGATCAGAATGGAAAATTCCTATTCAATTCTTTGGTTAGTTGATCTGTACATCCTTAATTATAATTAAAACATACCCTGCCATACAAGTGCCTAGAATAAAACAAATGTTGTATCATGTTATAAATTTACCATTTATATCATCTGTTTTCACAACTCTGTCCAAAGGTACAACAAAGACGTCTATTTAGAACTTCAATTCAAAAAAGATTTCTTAGTATTTTCAACAAGGTTTGCTTTTTATTAGTTATTATCCTTTATGATGAATATAATTGCTTGAACATTTAAAGCAAAGTGTCAAGTTTCTAGAGCTCTGCTCTTCCTAAAGAAGTTGTGACACATCACTGCTAATGAAGCATTTGTAAAAAAAAAAAAAAGCAACATCATGTCTGATACTTAGTCTTTCACAGTGAAGGGGTTTGTTGAAGTCAGGGAGTCTGCTCAGCAGTACAGGAAGAGCATTTTTCCCTTTTGGCTCTGAAGTGGGATAACTATTGGATCTTCAGGATGTCTGGAATCTAAACTCAAATTTATTAGTGGTTCAGATTCACCTTACATTCCTTTGCTTCCTATTGCATCTCTAGTAGAGACTTGACAACAGTTTGAAAGGGACAGCTCTAAATGTTCTCTGTTACTCTGTGTGGTGCTCCCTTTCCTGAGGTGCACATAGGACCCATCTGGCAGCCCAGAACAGACTGTTCAGCTGGGGAGGGCGAGTGAGCAAAGCAAAACAAAATGCAAACAGGCACATTTGATTTCCAGTTTCCAGTCCACATCTTTACACTTGCTTTGACATTAATACAATTTATGGAGATATGTTGCTTCTGTTTGACTACCACTATCTATAGAAAGGCCCTTTTTGTTAGTTTTTATTGGTAAAAATAATATTATTTTCACATCAAGCCATTGCAGATCACTTGCAGGCTGCAGAATCATTTGTATGCTAATAAAATTGGATGAAACTGATTCTAATTTAATCATTTAGGGTTGTAGTCCTAAAAAATGCAGACCTGACTGCTCTAAAGCACTGTTATTATACATCTATGAACATATATAGACACTCACTGATAACAAAAAAGGAGTCAGTTTGGAAGAGATTTTTCTTTTTGTTGCAGATTTTTTTATTATTCAGGCACAATAATTTAGTTTAAGACAAATAACCTCAGCTGCTTAATAAAAAAAACCCCAAAACAACTACAGTGTCTTAGTGCATAATAAAATGTTCTAATTTTGATTTCATATGTTTTTGAGATAGAAATATACTCCGTTTCATCAGCATTCAGCATTTTTAATTGGCATAAAAAATAATCCTCAGAGATGTGGTGGATGATACAACTTGCAACTAAATTGCAGGCCTTTTTTATGTATATCAGTTCAGTTATAAAAAAGTCAGCGTCTCTTATGAGGAATAATTGTTTTGTCCCTGAAGTTGCAGAAAGGCACTGCTGAAGAACAGCATGGCTTGGCAGGAGCAGGCAGAGATCTGTTGCTGAGGCAAAGGAGGAAGACAGGGTGACAAGGCGGCCATTGTAAGCGTCAGAGCTGCCAGTTAAATAGACAGTGTTAGATTGTGTGTGCACCCATACAGATGTGTTCCTGTGTGTGTGAGCACTCGTTAATGGTCATGACACAGCTGTTTTTGTTTTCTTTTCCCATCATGTGGTTTCTAGTCTTTTCTTGCTTTTTGATACGCAAATGAACTTGAGGTGAGCGATATGGACTTTTAAGTTTAGTCACAGTATTTTGTGGTACTATTGTGAGAATGATAATAATTACAATAATAACTATTTATTACTGCTGTTTTAGGTAACTTTAGGCATGACACAGCAATCACAGCTCCACAAACACTGCTCTCAAAAAAAAATTGGAATGTGCTTCTTTAGGACACCAACCACATAAAGATGTGATTCGTATCAGTAGGCTGCACACAGTAACTGCATTTATATCATATTTTTAAATGTATTTATATTTATTTATGTTCTCATTGAACAAACAGTGGAGAAAATGATTTTAAAAAAATCCCAACAATACAGACTGTTTTGGAGAGTTTTAAGCATTGTTAATTGGAATGTATTGTGACAGCAATCAATCAAAACTCTTATCATAAGGAATTACCGTAATCATGATATATGATAAAGAATACGATACGATAAATGCCGACCCATAAAATGAACCTATTGTTGTCTTCTACATGTATATTCAGAAGCATCAAAATTTGCATGATTTTCAATAAAATAATTTTGATTTCAGAGGCTCTAATATCCCAGTTCCCATCTATTGTAGCAGAACAGCAAATCAGGAGAGTAGAGGAGATTTCAGTTAAATTCAATCAGACTAAATCCTCCTTTCTCTGACTTAAAACCCTCACATTGAAAACAGAAAATTTGGAAACAGTGGGCAGGTGGTGATGGAGTATGGAAGTGACTTGTTCTGGCAATTTTCATGATCTTCCTGATAAATGTCTATAATGTTTTGTGTTGACACTTTGTACAGCTGCACAGCTAGCTCACCTTTCCAGGCAGTTATACGGAGTGGATTGTGTGTATATAAGCTATCAAGAATATAATGTTGGCTAATTAAACAAAAAAATAAAAATAAATCAATGCTTTCTATAAGAAAATACATTTATACAAGGTTAATTTTAGAAAACATCTCTGTGTTTCCTGTAAAGTAATTTTATAATGATGTATTGTATTCCTCTTTTGAGTAGAAGTACCGTAATACTTATTTTGGAAGTTCTGACTTGAGTCTGACACAAACTCTGTGAACGGACTTAAAGTTTAGGGTGATGGCATCGAGGCCTTCTAGCCTCAAGAACTTGGAGCTCTTCATCAAAGGTAAATTGTTAAAATATCAGTGGAAACATGCAAAAAACTGGTAAGCACTTATCAGTAGGGCTTGAATGCTGTAAAGCAAATACAGATCACCAGCCTAAGGTGGGCGATTAGCAGAAGCACAGGAGAGAAATGGGATGTGTAGGAACAATGGTCATTATAAACAGTGAAGGGATCAAGCACAAGTGTGTTTGTGTGAGGCTCACATGTGAGCGAGACTGTAGTAACAGCAACAGGTTTCTCAGTTGGGTCATATCGTGTATTGCATTATGAATCGTTGTGTTTCTGCAATAGAAGGGGAGTAAAAGTTAACACCCAGGAGCCTCTGAACAGCACTTGTTGCTATTTGTTCTGATGTAAAGTTATAGCTGTAAGTTTGCCGTGTTTAGTTGATGTTGATAACATTTTTGGCAGCACATCACTGTAAAAGGAAATAAAAAAAGAAATGAGCAAAGTTTTAAAGATTTTTTCAATAATATGTGACAATCATATCTGGAGTGATAGAAAATGTTAACTGGTGTGATCTTTTCTCCTTTTTTGTTCTGCTGTTGGAAGTGGTTTTAGTAGAAAGGGAGGTTCATACATAAAGTAAGGGAGATCCAGGGAAAATAGAAGAAAGAGATGAGAAAAGCATGGGGAGAACCAGGAAGTAGTCACTTCCAGAACTTTCTTTTAAACCGTTCTTCCTGCTGCACACATTGGCACCTTCTTCTTGGCTTCATATTCTTGTATTTAACAACTGTGACTGCCAGTGAACATAACCTTTATTTTAAGGGGAAATACTGACAGTGATTAGGTGCTTGCAGCAGAGTGGCTTTTTATTTAGTTCCTTACTTACATTTAGATCAGCCTGACTTTTACTTTGCAGCAAGCAATTAAGCATTCATCTTATTTGTTTTACTAAAATACACATTACTAAGGAGAAGAAGAAAAAAAAACATTCTGCTTGCTATGTTTTTATTTTCAATTGTTCATCGCTAACATTTAAACGGAACTTCACTTTTAATTTATATGTTTTACTGGTTTTGGTTTTTCTTCAGCTGTTCAAAAAAACGTTTAAAAATAAATCAGATTCTTCCTCATTTTTAGAGTTTGGGTCAAGTTTCTGCTTGACCAAAAGAGGCTTTCATTTCCTTCATGACTGCTATCATCATGAATTTCATTTTATTTTTTTTGCTTTTCTAGGTGATTTTGCTCATCATCTCCCTACACCTCCTCCTCCTGTCTTCCATTCATGAGCAGCAGGGTCGAAATTAAAAGTGGCAGCCATGGATGACAAGGGCTCTGTGGGGAAGATTAGCGTATCTTCAGACTCAGTGTCCACTCTCAACAGTGAGGACTTTGTCCTCGTGTCCCGGCTGGGGGACGAGACACCTTCATCCACGAATAATGGTAGTGATGACGAAAAGACAGGACTGAAGGTAAGGATGGGTGGTGTGGAAGGACCAAGGGCCAGTACCATATTTTTTTCGAGGGGGTGGCGGAGGGTGGGGACTTCCAGAAAGTTGGAAACATACAGTGCCTTGTAAAAGTATTCAGACCCCAAAAACTTTTTTCAGATTTTCTTGAATTACAACCACAAACCTCAATGTATTTTGCAGTGATTTTATGTGACGGACCAGAAATAACGAGTGCATAATTGTAAATTTCACATTTCTAAAATAATAGTAATATACTTTATTTGTAAAGTTTACAATGTACAGTTTAAACATAAATGTCACCATTTGATGGGCTGTACCAGAATGCAGTATAAGCTAATTGGCATCTGCAGTCCCTCGACACATTCTAAAATTGAATATACAAAACAATAATAAAATAAAAGAAAATCTAACACTACAAATTGCTTTCTAATCACACAAACACACATGTATAGACTTAATCACTGGCACACACACAGTCATACAGTTACTTTAAAGTAATTTTAATGTGTTGTCTTGCTACAATTACATCTGCAAGTATTTTCAAATTAAACCTCTACCTGTTTTATACATTCAGAAACAGACATGTTTACCCTTTCTTTTTCCAAAATGGATTAAGCGCAATCAAATTGAAAAATATCATTCTTAGTTGGATTTAGGTCTCTACTTTGACTGGGCCATTCTCACACCTTAATATGCTTTGATCGAAACCATATCACTGTTGCTCTGTCTGTATTTTTAGTACTTTTGTCCTACTGAACAGGAAAAGTGAACCACTGTCTGGCCTCTTGCAGGTCTTCCTGTTGATCTAACTTCCTATCACTGGCTTTCCTGTTTCTGCTAAAGAAAAGCTCATGATGCTGCCATGAACATGTTTCCAACTTTTATTAAACATGTTTTTATTAAACTGTAAACAGCTGGTCTCTACTTACTAATGACATGATAGTTGTGGCCACTACTCTATTTTTAAATGTATATGGGGGGTTGAATTAAAAATGCATGTCACATTTTCAAATTTTATACTATTTGGTCCAAAGTTACAGCACTGCACTAGTTTGTGTTGAAGGTTTTGGTCGTAACATAACAAAACAGTCAAGGAGTATGAATACTGTTGAAAGGCACTTTGCAATAACATCAAAATTTGTCCTACAAGGTAAATAGCAACATGTCAGCGTTGTCTAGTGCGACAGCAAAGCTGATTTACATTAAGTTTTATTAATTTATTTGCAGATTGAGGGGTCACCATTTGTAAAGATTAATTGATTCATCACTCGCCTGTAAATCTTTTCATCTTTTCTCATGTATAGTTTAGATTGCATTCATATGACTAACCATTTCTTGTGTTGCTTTTTTATTCTCATTCTACACTTTTTTCATAAATTTAGATCTGAGTAATTTGCTTTCACATTTTCTTATTAACACACTCCTAAACCTTGTTATCTCTGGTTAATTATGCAAATTAGAAGCTTGCAGTTTGCTTGCAGTCTAAAACCTTTAGACAATGAAAGGCTATTCTTTGGAAAATGACCACCATCTTCTGTCAGTCAGCTGGCTGTAATAAAATTGTGCTTTAATGAACTGTGTTGTGGTAAACAAAGCTTTGCCTTGTTACAGTTTAGTTAATTGCTATTCATCACTTATTCTGGATGATCATGGATTTTGAGACTGGTTATCGGTTCAGTTTTGCATTTTCACTTTGAGTGGTACTCTTCCCTAGGTTTTCTTCACCCCTACTTCCTTTGTTGTACCAGTAGATGGCGCCAGATTAATATGGAGTTGCATATCTATTTGCAGACCATTGGTATTTCTGCTGCTTCATAATGCTTGTGGATATAACGCTTTCCCTTTTAGCTGATTTGATCAGCAGTCAGTGAAGCTTTCCTGAGGCCTTCTTGGCATCCTCAGCTTGCTGTCAGATATATGAAAGGCAGCGCCCGACCGGCACCCGTTCACTTTCCTCACCTTGTAGAAAGATATCACTCCATCCATTGAGCCCCACTCATTCTGATATCATGTTTGTTTTTTGTTTTTTTCTTTTTTTGGCAACATATTTTCTTTCACATTTGCCCCCCAGCCAGCCCATCTAGTCAGGAGAAAAGCCAGTGTGTCTAAACTTGTTGTTTGTTATGCAGGTGATTTCAGAGGAAGGGGTCAGCTTTAAGGTCAGTCCTCTTCTCCTGCTTATTTTCTTTTCCTTCTCTGAGAGCAATTTCTTTTGCTTTCTTTTGCTTTATCTCTGTGATGTGATTTAGTGGTGATCCTGTCTGTGATTATTCCAGCTTCCTGTATTTGTTTCACTTATTATTGGGGGATAGCTTTGTAACATTTGGCTGTTAATGATGGTATACACTGATAGTATTAAGCTACCTGCCCGAGCTCGCAGCTATACCTGTAAATAAGTGATGTAATAAACTATTTGTGTAGTATCCATTCAGCTGGAAATAGACATTTGAGTGAAACAGTATTAGAAAATGGTCTAGATATTATCTTAATTGAGTTTGCCTTCCAATAACAGTGCAATAAGCCACTGATCTCGGTCAGTACAAAAAGCCTCCGATGCAGTTTGTCTTATTTCACTCTGCCCTCCATGTGGAGATGTTATACACCCTATACTGACCTTCTACTAATAACTAATATTAAATGAAAACTGATGAAATTATATCTTTAAAACCATCACTAAGCAAAACTAGATTTGTTTAAAAGAAGGTTACAATCACTCAAACTGAATTGTGAAATCAGGTGTAAGCTGTTGGTAAGCGGTTGGGATGCGCTTGCAGTTGGCTTCCATCTCTCACGGCGATTGCTGCGCAGGTCTTTTTGTTTCTTATCTGGACATTAACTTGCAATATTTTTCGCCCCTATATTTCTGTCTTATTTTGATATGCATGCATCAGATTGTGGGGAATGGGAGTGAGCAGCAGCTCCAGAGGGAGTTGGAGGACGTCCTCATGGACCCGTCGGTGGCAGACGCTGGGCTCGGATCGGAAGTGATGAGCAGCCTTAGCCCGAGTGACCACGGGGTTCTTCCTAATGTGACGTCCCCCGTTCCGGCAGGCACTGACCCGTTAAGTTCACCTCCACCCAAGCTGGAGATGGTGCTCCCTGTTCAGACGGCCCAGGAGAGCGAGCTGAATGAGAGGTCTTACAGAGGTGAGGAAGGATGGCAATGTTTCAGATTTAAACAAGTAAAGTAGGGCTGCAATGAAAGACTATTTTATTAATTGATTAATCGATTCATGGGATAAAAATGAACACATTACCCATGTAAGCTTATTTTAAGCAAAATTAGAGATACATTTAAAATAGAAATAAGCAAATAATTCAATTCCTTTTCTGAATAAGAAAATAAACATTTTATTGATTAAAATGCAATAACATAGCATTTCTTTAGCTAAATCTATGCCACTTGAAGACTTCTGGATAGAACTTATTTGCTTCCAAAGTAGGATTTTTTAAATATTAAATACAGAATGTTGCACAGTTTTGCCATAATTGCTTCTCTCAATTTGTTGTTCTTTCAGCAGTTAGCCTTTTTAGAGTTAACTAGAGTCTGTATACTCTAGTTGCAAGTGTTCTATAACTTCATGGCTTCCCATACTTAGACCGAGACATCAGGATTTCACTCACTCTATTTTATTTATGCCAGTGAACAATGAAGAGGTGAAAAACCTACAAAACACATACAAAAATTTCAAACATACATTTTAGAGATTTTAGTTTAAATGTAATAATTTATATTAGTTATCATTCCATCATTAACTTTAGACATTAATTTATTTCACAATTTTAACCAAATGGATTTATTTATTTATTTTTATTCAAGGACTCAAGGATTGAATCCTTGAATCTTTTGTTTGATTAAACCAAACAAATACATGAAGTCAAACATTTTTACAAATTAGATTTAAACTCGTTTGTCTTTCAGAACATAATTTTTACATTAATTAAATTTTAGATATACATTCAATAGAGCCAAACTTTAAAACCCAGCCATGCAAATTGTTCCTTCAATAAATTCTACATTTATCTTACTCAAATACAAAAGCAAAGCCAAACTACATTTTCAGCTGAGTGCAGTGAAAGGCTTACCAGTAGTCCTAATTAAGTCCTTTTCCCTTGAATTTGATCAGTTTGCCTTTGAAATGCTGCTTTGGAGACTGTGTCTGCCTTCCTTAGCTCTGTTGCAAAACCAGCCAAATGGTTGGTGGATTCCTTATATTACCTGAGTTCAGGGTGCTGCTGATTGTACCAGATTTATTTCTTCTTCTGAGAAGTGCTGCAGAGTGGCACACATGTTTAGTCACCCACATATGCATCCACAAGCAGATCTGCGTAACTGTAGTTAACGATTAAATGATTACTCAATAAGCTGACGATTATTTCAAGAACTGCTTCAGCACGATGAATCCAACTAATTGTTTCATCCTTAAAGTAAATACTGTCTCTCTTTTCCTTGCTTTTTTACTCTTGTGCTCTGCAGCAGATGAATCGTCATCAGAGGGAAGCCCTTGCAGTCCAATTCCAGACGAGGACAGCGTTGTGTTCAGCCAGCTAACATATCTGGGGTGTGCCTCCGTCAACGCCCCCCGAAGTGAAGTGGAGGCCCTTCGGATGATGAGCATTCTCCGAGGGCAGTGCCAACTCCCACTGGATGTCACACTTTCAGTGCCAGGCGTGTCTGAAGGCACTGTCAGGTTGGTACAACAAAAAGGTTGAGCAAGCACTTATTTAAACACAATATGTTGTACACATGGGACGTAAGAAACTGAACAGAACACTTAAAAAAAATCATATTTCTTGTTTTAACAGGTTGTTGGACCCCCACAACAACACAGAAATTGCCAATTACCCCATTTATAAGATCCTGTTCTGTGTCCGAGGCCACGATGGCACACCAGAGAGCGACTGCTTCGCCTTCACTGAGAGCCACCACAACGCAGAGATCTTCAGGATTCACGTGTTCCGCTGCCAAATCCGAGAGGCGGTAAGAATTCTGTTTATACTTTATAAAACATACAAACTGTATCTCAGACTTTGCTGCCAAGATAAGGTAAGTTTATTTGATTTTATGTGGCACCGATTCACAACAAATGTCATCTGAGACCACTTTAAAAAATAAAATGTTCCAGCTGCTGTCCAGTGTAACAAATTCAATTGGTGTACTAGTTGAGAGGAGAGGAATGAGACGGAAAAAAATAACTTAAGCTAGATATTCATTTGGAAAAGACAGAGTACCGTATTTTCTGCACTATAAGGCGCATCTAAAAGCCTTCAATTTTCTCAAAAGCCGACAATGAGCCTTATAATCCGGTTCGCCTTATATATGGACCAATATTGAGCCACAACAGGTCTCGCAACTATGGTAAGCAGCTGCAGACTTCATTTTCCCCCGTAGAAGAAGAAGCGCGCGGTAGATGCTGGGACATACGACTGCGTGAAGCGTGCCGTTTCATTTCCATTTGTGTGTATGTGTAAAGACCCCAAAATGACTCCTATTAAGAGACACGCTTACGACGCAGAGTTTACGTTCACCAAAACTGAGAGACAGCGCCGGACGACATACGCCACTATCTGCCAGTGGATCGTAAATGCCTGGGCTGATGCATCATTCTCAACTGTGGTCCGAGCTTTCAGGAAGGCAGAAATTGTCACTGAACTGCCAGACAAAAGCAGCGACACTGACTCTAATAATGACGACTTTGACGAGACGGAGCCGGGCATGTTGGATGCCGTATTTGCCCAGCTGTTTAATTCGGACACTGAAGAAGAAGAACTCGAGGGATTCGTGGATGAGGAATAAAAAATAAATAAATAAAGTGAGCTTTACATGTTTATTTTGTGTGTTTACAGCTGAACAAGGTTTGTCATATTGTGAATCTGGACATTAAGGTTTGAACAACGTTGAGTTATTGATATATTGTTATTGCTTTGCACTATTTCAAGTGTTACTATATTGTGATTGCACTAACATTTGATTTACCGTAACAGTATCAGCCTGTTTTTTACGTGTTTATTGAATCGAGGAAAAGTTCCCCTCCTCTATATGATATAAATGTTGCACTACATGTTATACCTTGCTGTTGTTAAAAGATAAACTTTGTCACGAAAATACCACGTCACTGACTTTACCTCGGGGAAAATAATAAAACAGCTGTTTATTCATTTTGGGAGTGAACGGAGTTGTCAGAACGCTGGTTTGTAATCTATTAATAAAGTTTGACTGACCTATCTGACTGTTTTGTTGACATTCCCTTTAGCGCAGCTCCATTTAATGGATGCGTAACGTAACCCCAGCCTCTACTGTAGCGTTTATTCTATGCGCCTTATAATACGGTGCGCCTTATATATGAAAAAAAGTTTTAAAATAAGCCATTCATTGAAGGTGCGCCTTATAGTGCGGAAAATACGGTAGGTCTTGTTAATGGCTTCGTCAACAAAAGAAACATTATTTAAAAAGGTAGGTCTAACTTGCTCCAGGAAAGAATCGTGGCTTCACACAAACATGGCTACTTTGGAATGAACAGTAAATAGTGCACCCCATATGGGCACTTTCTTCCAAACGCAGCAATAGAGTTAATGCATAAAAATCTTCATGAACACTTAGCCAAACATAGAATCACAGAACCAGGAACAACTTTCAAAAAATAATGCATGGATCGTAAGTAACAGGAGAAAATTGCATATGGCAGAAAAGTGCATGCCATACATGCAACAGAATTGAAATCCAACAGATCAGTGAAATATTTATGCCATCATGCCATTCAGATAAGCATCGTGTTTGCATTTTTGCAAACGCGACTTTGCAAAATCGAAGGAATTGACATTACAGGTATGTAAAAGGCGCCACAGATTTGATAAGAGGGAACAGATTTACTGAAAAATTGGGTTAAAGTACAGCTGCTGTGTTCAGTGACCTGATTCCTCCCACATGAAAGCACTCAGTGTAACTAAGAGCCTTCAGACAGACGCTGCTTTAATAGTCCCACTTCATCCCATTGTCCAGAGCCTCAGACACCAACCAAGAATAGATATGCTCACACCATAGCACTTAAAGAGTACTAGCACAGTCAAATTCACACAAGGATATTTCTCTGTAACATTTTTATTTTTTTTAAGTAACTTGAATTCTCTGTGGCCCAGTTCTCCCATTTTCTTCATGTTTTTAGTTTTAATTTTGCCCCCCCTTTGTTTTTCATTCACTCATCCAAATCCTGAGCTACATCCTCTTCTCTTCTGTTTAAAACATTTTCTGTGCTCAGAAAAAAAAATTGTATTTTCTTACTGTGCATGCATGAAGCCTGCTACTCCCTTGTTCTTACACCACCGCCTTTGTGGACTCAGGCCCCTTAGCTTGTTTCCAATAATTGCTGGTTTCCTGATGGAGAGCCCCACTGTGTCTCACACCCAGCAATTTCTCTTTCTCAGCTCACTGTTGCTGGTTGTCAGCATAGATGTCTTTATTAGGCTTTGCAAAACACATCTGTTCAGTTTCACGAGTTTGTTTTAGAAAAATAGTTTAAACTTATTCTCCTATTTAAATTTTCCTAGGTATACTTATCAAGATTGCTTCCTCCAATTAATGGAAAGCTAAAACGTTCACAGCTCAGTGGTAATTTGTCTGATATTTCCTGTATGGATTGTAGACTTTAAAATGTTAAAAATTTCTTAAAATTAGAAAGTATTTTAGTATGGAAAAAAATATATATTTCCAATTTTTTAACAGCTCTTCACCAGGTCAAACTCCAAAGTTTTGCAAAGAGCAAGATTTCTGCAAAGTCTTGCAAAGTCACGTTAGGTTTCTAACATACCTTCTAGGTCTGGATAAGTAAATGAAATTGAGTGTGGAAAAAATATTTGTATTTCCTATTTTCTAAATGTATCCATTCATGTATTTATGTTTTCATTCATTTGTCATCCATCCAATTTTTCTATCCAACCTTCATCCATCAGTCTATTCCTTTGTCGGTCTATCTGTCCATCCATCCATTTGTGCACCTGTCTTTTAATAGAGCCATTTGTCTATCCACTTAGCCATTTCTTTTTCCATCAATCCTGCACTACTTCCATTCACCCACTTTCTGGTTTTGCTGACTTAATGTGCTTTAAATTCCTATCACTACTTTATTTTTCCTTCAAAATGACTTTTGAGGGTTTGAAAACTCAGGAAAGTAAATCTGGAAAAGTTTATAATGTCGACATCTAAAATGTGTCAAAACCTTGACTGATCTGAAATGTCTTCTGTTTTTTTTTTGTTTTTTTTTTTCCTTTCCAAAACGCTCCTGGTGTAAAAGTTATGGAAACATCATAGAGGCAAACCCTTTCTGTGTTAGCTCTTTGTTTAAGTCTCACGTTAGGTTTTGTTGGGTTTGGCTTCCTAAGTTAGAAATGTAAAAAAAGAGAGAAGAGAAGAGACTTTATTTAGTGGAATCAAGTTCCTTTTTTTTATTTTTTGTTTTTTTCAGTTGGGGGGATATTTTAGAATTGGTAAATGTCACGTTGGGATATGTCAGACTACATACATTTACAATGAGTGTGCTGGAAAAGCTCCTTCAAGCTGTAGAAGAAGAAATCCATCTGAAAACAATAAAATCTGGAAACAGTTACTTGAACATTAAGCTGAGCAGGGAACAACACTTCTATTGTGTTAAATGTTATTCTTTCTATCAACACATGGGTAAGACCACCTCCATTTAGCTTTCTTAACCCCCCTTCCATCGCTTACTTCCATTCTCATTTGGTGCCTTATGAAATACCCCCTCCGCAGTCCCCTAATGTTCTTCCTCTTTACCAGAGTCAAAACAAACACTGCCTTATTCTCAGGTCTAAATAAACAAAAAAGGTCTTGTTATTCATTGATAACAGCAATCGCCCCACATCATCTCCCTGAACTCAAAAGCTTTGTTGTTTACCACTTTTAGAAATGATCAAAAAGTGCTTTAGAGTGAGCCTCAAGCTGGGATAGAGGGTCTTCTTTAACACAGACACATCTGTCTGTAATAATCTAAAGTCAAAGCACTCTCTGGGGGAAAGGTACATTTAGAGAATGTGACTAAATTATCACTTCCTTCTTGGCAGGCTCTACCTGTACCCAGTTTTGACTTTGGAGATTTACCAGAACCCATTCTGCTGCTTCTCGTAATCCAGATTTGTCTGTTTAGTGTTAAGGGGCCATATCTCAATCGGCTAATTCTTCTCCAAAAATTATGTTAAACGACCAACCTCCTCAACTTCCCCTCCAGAAACAATTGACAAGACGAGGGAAACATACCAACATCGGCCGATACCAATGTTAGTTTCAACATATCGTGCATCCGCTTTTGCTTATTACTTATCCTTTCAACTGGGGCTGCACAGTATGTTAAACTCCTATGACAATGAAAATAAAACATTTTGAAAAGAGTGTGACTATGTTATTTTTTATACTTGGAGATGATTTGGTGCTTTCAACCCTCCTGCAATTGTAAGAGATAGGGCCATTTGGACCCCAGAAGTGCACGGTCTGGCGGGGTCTCACTGACCCCCCGTGTGCTTTTACAAGTTTTTATTTTGAATGGTTTCAGGAATTGATGGTCTGACAGAGCAATCCTTCCCCAGCACACCCGCTTCTCCGCTGTCTGATTGTGACTTTTGCCTTGTTCCTCCTGAGCATCATGCTACGACCATGGGAGGGTTAACTAATAAAGCACGTACTTTGCAGCCTAGTGACTTAAAAGGAAATAAAAAAAAGCTAATCTCTTGGCATTTTTCCACATTAACTACTAAAACAAGTCTTTCTTCTCTTAATTTTATGTAAAATTTATTCAATTAAATTTTCAGTTTAGTAAATTTGTTTTGGTTGAAGTCAGTCAGAGCCACCGGATAGGCTAAATCAACACATGCACACCCCTGAGCTAGACAAACACATGCAACACATTACTCCATTTATAAGCATAGTTACTTTTCCATGGAAAGTAGATGGTCTTATGACAACTTACGTAAGCTCAGTTCTTTTGTTTAGCCCCCTAGTGTAGCTTCAATGCTGTGTATGCATAGGCCATTTAGTAACCACATTGTAAACAGCTCAAGCACTCTCATTCACTTTGTTTATAATATTCTTGCTCTTACCAACCCAAGTCACAGTTTATTTTGAACTGTGTAATCTTTTTAAGAATGATATTTTACTGTGAAATTACACTTTTAAATTGTAAATACCCAGAAGTCTGCCACCACGTGAAGCAATAACCATGGCAACATCCTTGTTTGTAGCAGTATAAGTATTTATAATAATAATAATTGTATATATTATTTAAAAGGTGCTTTCAGGGAACATAAGGTAACCTCACAAAAATAAAAATAATACATTTTAAAGTAAGAAAAAAATCCAAATAATAATAATAAAAAGAAAATAAAGAGATCGTGCAAGTGCCTGTTTGAACAGCAGAGCGTTCAGCCGGGATTTAAAGACAGACAGTCATTTGAGTGGGTAAAATGGACGTTTATTATAAGTAGAGGAATCATGTGCATAAGTTGTACATTTCAAGAGTAGAGATGCTTTCTGTCCAGAAAGGTGCATTCACAAAGCTGGCGGCTCCACTGAAGGATGACTTCAGCTGCACCGGTACCGGTACTGCACGGCTCCTTCTATAAATTCTGCTCAGAGCTCCAGGATTATCAGTCTGGATTAATCTAAACACTAATAAACCATCATCAACATTTCCCAGCAGATCAATATGATGAATCGCTCCCTCTGAATCCTTCCATTGGCGATGTTCTCCATCAGAGCCAAAGTGCTCCACAGTTAGCAGCTGTCCTTTATGCAGCTACTTAAATACATGTGATTGTCTACACACCTCCATCACCTTAAAAATAATCAAACCTCTTTGGAGTTAATCTGCTGATCCAACCATGTTTTATTTTTTTAGTGAGAATGAAATTACCCCATAGATGCATTTCGCACAGAACACTGCGTTACATCTTTATGAGACAAAAACTGAGGAAATGTATTTTTTACATTCTAGTGAGGTTTTCGCATCCTTTTATTTGTGCTTTCTTTATTTTGTGTGTGTGTGTTAGGTTATTATCTGAGGATAAATGTTCAGTTTCATTGTTTAGTTTAAACAATAAAATATAAAGATCACGAAAAAAATCCTAAAACATCGGGTTTGATGCTTCTTGGTCTAAATAATACTGAATGTAGTTAGATTTTAGTGTATTTAGATGAGTTTTGACGCTTTGCAGTTTGATATTGTCCACAGAAAATGTTTGCACGGCTGTGATTGCATGGCACGCCAGCAAAAAAGTGTGCGTATATTTACGCAAACTTTGACGTGAAGTTAATTTTTATAAATGCCGACTTGTGCGTAAAATATGGCGCCGCACATTTTTTGTGCGCACGCACGCTTTATGCATGAGGCCCCAGATACTGAGTTCTCTAACAAGCTATGATAAAAATTAAAACTTTTTTTTTCTTTTTTAAAACCTGCAAAAGAAAAACTGAGCTGTAGTTTCTTAATGACTTTACAAGCACCCCTTATAGATATTGTAAATAAGTATCTTATAATCTTATTGATACAGAGACTTTGAATAAATTGTATGTCAGAAATGTATTGTATTACATTGTATTCCTTTTCCGTCAAGTATTTATTTTGTTAGTGGCTGATTGCATATTGTTTGCGTCTGCTTCCAGGTGAGCCGGATACTGTACAGCTTTGCCACAGCCTTCCGGAGGTCAGCTAAGAAGGCACTACTGTCAACTCAGCAGAATGCCCCACTCACCCCTGACAGCGACTTGTTCACCTTCACTGTTAGTCTGGAAATCAGGGAAGATGATGGCAAGGGTACTTTCAGGTAAATTCACATTCAAGATTCTTGATTTGTACTTGCACAGAGTGTAATTTAGAGATGTACCGGTTAATTGGGGGAAGCTCATAATCATATTTTTTTTTTATTCTCTTTATTGACTGCTCAAATAATGGGAAAAAAATATCTATTTTCTGCCTTCTAAATCTGATAAAACCAAGCGTGTTCAGGCCTTGAAGGTGTCAACTGATAACATGTACACTGATTCACTTTTTAGAAACTAGATAAAAATTAGAGACACATGCTTTGATGTATAAATGGGGAAAATCTTGTAATTCCTTCACTTTGTGTTGGATTCAAAATGAATAGAAGAATAGTTGTTGAGAGAAACGAGAAACATACACACAGGCTCTTCCTAGTGATGCAGATAAGAAAGCAAAACAGAAAGTTCCTGCCTTTGCTACATCTACATTAATCACATCTTTGACCTATTTTTAATTTTATTTTTGTTTTTCTGTAATACTGAGTCACGTCCGTGTGTTCGCGAGAACGCTTGCGCCACATGATTGAATCACACAGAAAACAAAACAAAAAAATACAGAATTATTTTTAGACTCCACATTTCCTCCTCATTAGCTTTGAGTTCATTATTATTAGTGTCCTTCAAACAGCAAGTTTGAATGTAGGGTAATTTTTCTGTATTATGAGTGTTTTCCTTGTGTAAATTATTTAATGTGATATACAATGCTGTGTGGAAACTGCAAAACAGGCTTTTCAGTCTTGAAGAGGTAGAGATTTTCTTATAAAGTTAAAATGGGACGCTATTTGGAAACTTCTGGTCAATAGATTTCTATGAGGCGTTATTCAAAAGGAGGCATGCTTTGGTTATCGGACTACATCCTGGAATTCACAACATTATTGAAATACTTGTCATATATTTCAAAGTGATTGATATTGTTTCAACTTGGTTGACTCAACTTCAGATTTTCCTTGGTATTTCCGCAGAAATTTATGTCAGTGGGGCTTGGAGAATGTTGATTACTGTTTCTGTCAAAAAACCTGGTGCTGATCCAGATCCACAAACTGTGCAGGACAAAGAGCAGAGGCTGTTCGAATGTGGCTTATGGTGTAATTTGATTTTGATTTAATGTCTCTATTCTAAATTTGACGCCTTTTTATAAATGTGTAAGTTCCGTCAACCTGTCCAGTTTTTCAGTTTCACATTTAACTTCCAACTTGTTTCTTTAAACATAATATTTAAGAAAATTAAATGTATTTCATACTTTTATAAGCATGAATTTTCTTTTTTATCGATTTTCAGTGCTGTTGCAAAAGACAAGGACAAACAGAGCTTCAAGCTTCGAGCTGGACTGGACAAGAAGATTGTAATTTACATTCAGCAGACCTCCAACAAGGAGCTAGCAATTGAGAGGTAAAACTCCACCAAACATCCACAGTTAGATGCACATGTAGTAGCTAAATGCAGTGTCTTGCTGAAGTGTTCATAAGCCTTTTTTCACATTGTTTGGTGTTTATGCAATGTATCTGCATTATTGCATGATGTGTGCAGAATTATCAAGTAAAGAAAAAATGATGTATGGCTTTCAAAATGTTTCTTTTTAATTAGCATGATGCTGCCACCACCATGTTTCACTGTCTTCAGGGTCGCACACATTATTTTTTTGCCACATAGTGGCAAATTTCTGTTTATCACATAAAATCCCAACAAAATACACTGACATATATGTTTATAACTAACAAAATGTGAAAAAAATTTTGGAAGGTGTTGCATATGTGTAGGAATCATTGTAATGTAACATGAAACATTACAATTCCCCTTACTCTTCCTTTCACGTTTGAGGCGCTCACATTTTCCCATAATGTTTGACTGAGAAAAGTAAATAAGGAATGGCAGTATTACAGAGACTCTCTGGAGCCCTGTGACTCAGTGGGGACAACTATTGTTTTCAAATAGTTCCTTAACTGCAGCTGCTATACTTTCTTTGTTCGGAGTGAGCAAAAATAAGAAGTATTGAGCTGCACAACACCCCTGGGAGAGTTGCATCAAAATTTAACCTTATGATCGACTAAATGTTAAACTGATAGTTATCATTTCCCTTTTTATAAATGTTACCATGTCAGCAAGATTCAGGTAAATCTTTTAAGCCAGGTCATAGGAGTGTCCAAATTAAGGAAGTTCTGCAAAAATGTAGTGAAGTCAAAAGGAATAGTTTGCCAAAATGGAGGATGTTCCTCTTTTTGGTCCGACTCCTGCTTGAACCTGAACCAGATGTTAATAAGAAAGCAATCTCTAAGTTGTAGTTGATTAATTCAGAACATCTTCTTGTCTCTGTGTTGGGGTTTAAGAAGCCCAGGGCAGCTGTGGTTTAGCCCATTCTTACTCACAGCCTCTCATTTTTCAAGCTTTAATAAATCTGTTAAATTTCAGCATTCCCAGCAGATTTCCATTTTCTGCTTGAGTTGTTATTGTTTCATAATGTCAGAGAAAGTGAGGACTGAAAGAATGTGTTTAGTCTTCAACGTGGTCTGGACTGTGTTAGGCCATCCGTTCAGGAAAATATTTCTCCTCATTTATGTAATGTATCAAAACTTTCACTCTATATAGAAATAGTTATTGTTTTACGCCTGGTTTCCCCTCTGCCTTGTTTTTTTTTTTCTAATTTTTTTCCCTTATGTAATCCTAATCATATCACACTTCTCTATCTCCCATCTGCACATATGTGTTTATTATTCTCCAGGTGTTTTGGACTCCTGCTCAGCCCGGGGAGAAATGTGAAGAACAGCGACATGCACCTGCTGGACTTGGTGGGTGACTATTTTTATTTATTTATTTTTTGCTTGTGTATTGTATGTGTTGTGTTTCTGTGTGTGTTTGCCAACGTGCTCCAACTTGTGTGCCCAACAGGAGTCAATGGGAAAGAGCTCAGATGGGAAGTCTTACATCATCACAGGAAGCTGGAACCCCAACACGCCTCAGTTTCAGGCTGTGAATGAGGAAACGCCCAAAGGTAAGAGCCAAAAATGCACTCTCAAGGTTTAGATAAGACTGAATTGTTCTCAAACTTATAACAAGGTTTATATTTGCTGTGTACTCAGTTTATAATTCTGTCATATTTCTAGTACAGTTTGTGAAATATGTGAATAGACAACTTCTCGCCAGTTGGAGTGTGTGATATTTCATCTTTTTAAAATTTTTTCAGATAAATTCATGTACATGACGACTGCAGTAGATCTGGTGATTACAGAGGTGGAGGAACCGGTCCGTTTTCTGTTGGAGACGAGGGTGCGAGTGTGTTCCCCAAACGACAGGCTGTTCTGGCCCTTTAGCAAGCGTAGCTACACTGAGACCTTCTACCTTAAACTACGACAGGTTTGTCTCTATAACCAGACATCGTCTCGGACAACATTGTTCTTGTAAAGTGGGTTTCAAATTGTCACTTTGACACCTCTATTTTTTCACTTTTTTAAATTTTTTATTTTCTTACAGATCATTTTTTATGAACATTAGTGTATGTATGATACTTTTTATTTAAGTTGTTGTGACCAAACTGAGCTAAGCTGACTTAAATGATTTATTTGAGTAAACATTTCCTGATATGACTATTAACAAAAATCTATTGCATGAAGAATTTGATGTTATTTAAAACCGAAAAACAAAGGAAAATATTTTCTTTGTAGCTTAAACTATATAACATTTTAATAATCACAATCATAAGCAAGTTACCTTATGCAGCCATTTTTAATAGGGTAGTTTTGAATTTTTGAAATGATGATAAGTAAGCTTCATATAGCTTCAGTTGATAGAAATACTGATTATTTAATTCCAGTATGGCTGATTAGAGAGGAAGCAAGAACAGTGAATTTAAAGAAAGGGGGAAAAAAGTACAGCTTTAAATCTTTTTTCTTTTTCATTACATTAATCTCTACATTAATGTAATTTTTAGAATCAATACTCTTAATTTTCAGCATATTTCTGACAGGAAGATCAATGGTGGTGCACTACTTTTTACCTCCGTTTGTTGTGTAAACAATTAAACACAGGTTCACAAAATAGATTTTGCACAAATTGAGAAGATGGAAGTGCTCTTTGGTCCCTTTCTGACTAGCCGTTAGCTACAGACCCCAGAACTAATTTGCTGTTATTCATGGCGAATAAAGACACCATGTAAGTTGTCTACTGTGGATAAGATAACAACTGCTGTTGCCAGAAGCACACTTCAATAATTCTGATGTATTGGTTTTAAATATGAGCTTCTGGAAAATTGTGTTCAGCACAAGTTATCTTGTTAGATAATTACAGTGTTAACATTTTTTGTATAATTTAATATCAATGCAAGTCCAGCTGTTGTATGATGGCCTAGGACGTTTGCTAGAGAACATTAGTGAGCAACATACTTCACTGACTCAGTATTCCCCGAGTCATGTTACAAAGTTGTAAAACAGAAACAAGCCCCCTTACTGTAACTCATTATGCTTTCCCACAGTTTATCAGACGTCTTCTCTTTTCAGATGGAGCGAAAAGAACGAAAGAGTCCTTCCTCTGACACACTTTATGAAGTGGTGAGTTTGGAAAGTGAAACGGAGAGAGAGAAGAGGAAAACCACAGCTAGTCCTAGCATCCTCCCGTCTGGGCCCGGGACCATGGCTCCTTCACCGCCGGAGGATGATGAAGAGGAAGGTGATCAACCATCTTTCTGCTGCAGCCAACTCAAAACAAGAGGGAGCTATAAATTAGTTTACACATGAACACTGGAGGCTGTCCAGAAATAATAAATAGTGGTGCTGTTGAGCCTCTTGAAATTAATAAAACTTACATCACACAACTTAAATGGGTTATTTAAGCATTTGTTATCTGATTTATACAGAACTTCACATAAGAATGAAAATCTGTTCCTGTGGGGAAGCACCAAATTTAGCCATGTAGTCTAGTGGAGTTGAAATTGTGCACTTTTTCTTACAGAACTGTTTGTTCTGTTTCATCCTGGGTACATAACTAGCAGACATGTTTTAGTCAGGAATTTTTAATTGACTAAGAGTTGTCAAAGGTTGCAAAATTACATCATTTGTTGTAAATGGGTTCATTTTTTACCTGTTGGCACAGCTGTGACTTTATGGTGTATTTTTTTTTCTTTTCCATCAGTTGCTTTTTACGTGAACTGTAGCCATAAAAATAATAATACTACACACAATGTTGCTTTATTGATCCTCACGGGGAAAATTCAGTCATTACATCAGATTCTTTTTATTATAGATTCTGTTTATAAACACTTTTTTCGGGCTAATAATCTCACCATCTTGTTTATGTTCTTCTCGTTTGACATGCACTAATAAAGCAAGAGTGTATTGAATGACTAACCAAGGATTTTGCTTCCTGTTTGCCTTGCTTTGTGTCCAGATAACGACGAGCCGTTACTCAGTGGGTCTGGTGATGTTTCAAAGGAGTGTGCAGAGAAGATCCTTGAAACATGGGGAGACTTGTTGTCCAAATGGTGCGGATTTGTTCCCCTATTAATTTTGTTCCTTGACTCTGGATGTGGGTGCATTGAGTTGCATCTATTCTGAAGGTCATCACTTGCTTATTACAGCTTATTAGGATGGTTTCCCTCACCACTTACCATAATTTTAACAAGAAACTTGTGATCAACTCTGTAAAAAACAGCAGTTTAACTCGATGTAACTCAATTAAAGCATATCCATTTAATTTCATACTGACAGTTCTCATTTTGAAGAAAATATAAGTTATATTTCTTATTTATTATGAATGTAGATGTATGTCTTTTAAGGGCAGCAAAAGAAAACATGATGCTCTGTAGGTTTTTGGTTTTTTGTTTCTTCGCGAATACAAGAAAAGGAATCATAAGATATCGCTCTTACTCTTTTGGTGACCTTTTTTTTTTGGTGAGTAAATAAAGAGACTGTGTTCCTGCAATGTGAGGTCAAAGCGTTCCAGCAAATCACAAAAAGACCTTTAAAGCTGTTGTTCCCTGAAGACCAAACCTGGCAGTGATTGCATCACATGCATGGGCACGCTCAAATAGAAATCACCTTCGCTGTGTCTGCAGAAAATACCATGGAGTTATGCAACATGACCCTTGGAACAAATAAGCACATAAAAACTGTAAATAGATTTAAATAAATTATAAAAGATGGGTAAAAGTAAGAACAATATTAGAGAGAGAGCATTTGCTCCTTTGCCGATTTCTGTTTTTGCTTTGTTTGCCACGCTTAATTGTTTTAGATCATCAAACAACCTATAAGCATAAGCTGAAGATATGCAAAATGACTCTTTAAATGGTGATTCCATCTATTGAGGTGTAAATAAACTATCCAGATCAACCCGGCTCTATGTAAACAAGTGTTTACCCTTTAAACCAAATAACTTTTTGTGCCGCTATTGGTGGCAACACCAATAGCGGCACAAGTATATGTGATAACATGGTGGCGAATATTTTATTTTGCTGTGGAGGAATTTTAGCACACTCTTCTTCTTCCTTTTTTCTTCTGCCAGATAGGAGGGTTGTTTGAGAATGAACGGAGTGTTTAAGATTAGAGCACATCTCAATCAAATCGGTACAGGATAACGGGAAGTTACTTATTTTAGTAGACTAAGCTTATTTGGACAGCTGTTTTCCCTTCATAATCAGAAATGTTTTTCATCTGAAACATGTAAGTGTGGCAAAAAACCCAGAAATAGGTGAGGTGAATTAATGCTTTTGTCAAAGCACTATTTCTCTGAATAAATATATCAGCCGTTTATTCTGACAGGTTAGACTTTAAAAAGTGGCTTCTAAGTGCATAGAAAGCTTAAATGTGTTTTAAAAGAAAAAAACCATAACATTAAATTTTGTATTTGATGAGTTTTTGCTTTTTACTCTATTTTTCTGCTGCTGCTATCTACGACAGGGTAGATAAATTACAGACATAAGTTAATTATTCAGAACTAGATTAATTGTATTTTTATTGTAAAATAAAGTTTTTTATCTAGGATTGATTTCTTCCTCTTGTGGAATGTGGGAGCTTCAGCATGTAAATCATTTTTTATTCGTCTTGCGTTAAAATAAGGAGCCCTCATTCTCTAACCATGGTCTCATAAACTATCAGTGAAAATACAACTCAACTCTTGATGACTATGGAAAACACTTTTTTGAGCCCAACAGCAGCAAAAAATTAATTTTTGCCAAACTGTACTAAAATGACGACACGGGTAAAACAGGAAATGCATAGGATGTGGTGATTAAACGTTAAATTATGCTTCTGTTTGCCTCCGTCTCATCCAGGCACATGAACCTATCTGTGCGTCCAAGGCAGCTGCCAGCTTTGGTGCGGAGCGGCATCCCTGAGGCACTTCGTGGGGAGGTGTGGCAGCTTCTGGCAGGCTGCCACAACAACGACCACCTGGTAGAGGAATACCGAACTCTCATCACAAAGGTAAGACCACACAGAAGAATTTCTAATGATTGGGACAAAGCTATATTTGTGGTGTCTTTTTGTGTAGAAACCTTTTTAAAATGCATACATATGTTCTCCTTAGTATCAGTTCAAACTTGTGATTGTGATTACATTCTAGAAGGCTAAATTTCGCTGCGGTTCTGTTAAGACATTGCTCTATATGTACAGAACCTGTTCTGTACATATAGAGCGATGTCTTAACAGAACCAATAAATTGAGGATTGAAATGACAAAAAGTACATGTTGAAATATATGCAGTTGACTAAATAGAGAAGAAAGAATATTTTACAGTTTTTCCACCAGAGTTGGTGCTAATGGTGGTTTTTAACAGCTTCTGAAAAAGAACTAGCTTGCTTTTAAAACACCTGATAGCCAAGTTGGAGCCACATGAGTCAGAGGTGTGTCCTTTGACTTCCAGCACATTTTTGTTTAACTAAGGCAGGTTTGTTTTTTATGCTGTTTTTCTGCTTTAGAACATTGTTACTGTGGTTCTCCGTAGCAACGGTCCCAATTTATTTGTGCTTCTTTAGGAGAGCTCCTTGGGGGATCACCAGTGGCCATGTCTCATAAGATTTTTGTCTCACATGTGCTTTTAAACTTGTGATGGTCACAGCCTTTTCTCTCTAGATAAGGCTATCAGATAACGGTGTTATTCAAGCGCTACGCCTTTGTTCCTAAATAGAAAATGGCTTTTTTATTGTTCAGTGAAAATTCAAATTATACTTTTTTGTACTTTAAATAGAGCAAAAATTACACTTATTTATTATGAAGAAAAAAATGTGGCACATTAACTAGCAATTTAAACATGTCCTATAATGTAACTTTAAGTTTGTTTTTTCAAGTTTTTCCCCTTGGTTGCATGGGTTCTCTGCAGGTACTGTGGCTTCCCACAGTCAAAACATAACAGGTTAACTAAATACCTAAATTTACTTTATGTATGAGTGTGTGGATGCATGGTATAGGTAATTGGTAAATTATTCTTTTCTTTATTATTATTGTTAAATTGTGTTTTGGAACTTAAATTATGGGAAAGACAAACAATATGTTATTCAAGGAGATGTGTGTTGATTTTCATACGCCAGGAAAATAGATTTTAACCTAAACCAGTGTTTAGGTAATAGTTTGAGTTTATTACTCAAACTCAGTAATAAGAGTGATAATTCTTTTTTGCATTAAGTACATTAATGAACATAAATCTGAAAATAAAATTATCATGGCATTGGTAAACCCACAGTTGACCTCTGCACAATATCATTCACAGCCATAGAGACACTGTTACAGTTGTGTTATTAAATTTTATTTAACTTTACTTTTACATGATGGTAGATATGTTTATCAATTTGAATGTTTGTTATTTTGTTATTATTTTTTAGTTGAATCTTGAGTCAGATTTTTTTCCCTTTTCTATTAAATGAAGGACACACATTAAGAGATAAATTATGTGTTTTGCCTGCAAGTGTCTAGAATAAGGTTAAAACCTTAAAATTGAAACACTTGAATACAGTTTGACTAATATTTTGTTTGAAATATTTTTGTATTATTGTTCAGATATGTATGTGTATCTGTGTATCTGCAGTGTAATGGTATTTAGTGTTTAAATTCCAGTCTGATAGAAAACTGGCATTTCAGCTTGTAATTGGTTTGGATGCGATCTGATCTTAGATCGTTACCTCCTTGGTTAAAGTTATTGTTTCGTGGTTATTGTTCTTATGTAAAAGCAACCTCTCTAGCAGCAAACTGGCTCCCAGGAGGTAACATGTCGGTCTTTCTGCTTTCTCATTTCCTTTACCTCAATTGGTCTAAAGATCTTTTCTCATCACCGTATGTCCAGGAAGTCTCATGTTCTTGATATCTGTTAATTCTTAGATGAATACGGATCAGAAGGGAAAGTCAATTGTATTAGAGTTTTATTCAACTAAAAGTACAAAAATCATGTTATTATCCCCTTGGCATGAATGGTACGAATGGAATCTCGACTTTAATTTTGACATCAATAACAGTAAATATCCACTGGACAGAAGGCTGGACAGGAATTCATTACAGAAGCTCTTAAGCATTCAAGATACTTACATCAGCCAGGAAACACACTCACTAGGATTTGTGTTTCCTGCTTTGAAAGAAGATAACAGAAAGGTTTAGAAAATGTCCAAGCAGCTGCTTTTCTTTTGTGCGCCTCATGTTCTACTTTCTCAAACTCCCGCAGTTCATTCTGGTCCTCATTCGAACACTTTGGTACAGAGTGCAACACTGTTTTAAAAATAAACTCAAGTGGAAAGTAACATATATGGTTAAAAGTGTGCTGAAAAGTTAACTTGTATAATGTTGTTGTTGCTATTAGCACTGAATAAATAAAGCATTTTTTCCATGTTCTGTACACAAAGACAGTGTTTTACCAATTTCTAACAACTGCTTTTATTGTTGGTCCTCATTTTTGCTCTGCTTTCTTCTCAGAAGGTATTTCTAATTTCAGCTTTCAAGATGATGCAGTTAGTCAGGCTTACTTTAAAAATCTGCAAGTTTTGATTCAGTTTAGAAGTACTTTATTAATTCCAAAAGAAAAAGGAGATTAAATGTAACCATTCAAGGAATTATTGGCGCTGAGGGTAGAGAGGATCTCCTCTGGCAGTCTGTGCTACAGTGTCTCTTTTTAGTAATGGGTCATAACTATCGCAGATGCATTTAAAAAAACAAAAAATTGAAAATCATTGACAAGTTTATTTATTTAAAGTATTAAGTTAACAAAGCTAGTACATTAGAGAATTAAAGTAAAAATATTTTCAGGAATTCTGATGGAGATTATGAGAAAGTAGCTGGGAATAAAATGGTGCTCAACTAATTTTATGTTGATTATAGCTATGTAGTTGTTAAGCTAAAAAAGTAGAATTTTTCTGTTGGTTAAAATTAAAGTGTAATTTGGATTTTTACTTTATGCATCACTAGTTGAGCATGATGTTATATTGCACTGTTATTGTTTGTTTATTATGTTTTATCTAACTTTCGTATTCAGCCAAATACCAGCAATCTTATGCTACATATAGCATTAGATTGCTATACGTAGCATAAGATTGCTGAAATCATCTGCACTGTGCACACAGACTCATCAAATTAAATAAATTCTGGTTCTTTTAGAAAAAAAATTGTTTCCAGCATGAAATAAAGCAAAGCTAGTTTGGGATGAAGAGAGTTAAGCCACACAGTTTCTCAGCTTAATTTGTGCAGGGTCCTATGTTGACATTTGAATTCATCTCCATGTATGACTACATGCTACATCTTTTATTAATGCACATTAGGTCTGTGCAATCATTAATTGCACAGTCGTTTGGTGGTTAAATCTTGGCTGCATGTGTAACAGCTGCCTTATTTGCTTAATAGTGAGCAGGTTACCTGGACAACAGTGTTTTGCTCATTAACCTAACTTTAGCAATAATGAAAAGCCACTCACTGTTAGATTAAGTCCTTACAGATTGCTGATTATTTGTGCTTATTTATGCATAAATTGGATTTGTTCTTTACAGCGGTTGCGCTGTACGGTTGGTTAAAGTAACTGTGTGTCTTCCACCTGTGTCAGCTCCTGGATATGTTACATACTATAGCATAGTTCACACAGTTACCAGGGCTGACTTATACTTGACTTGGTGACAAAGGGACACGTCATCATATTTACTTTTCCCTTCTGCTTCACGACTCTTTGCTTATCACTGTTATTTTTGTCCAAAACTTCTGCAAGTCCTCCTCTTTCTTGATAGGCTGCTTGTTTTGACATTCATCCCCCCCTCCCCCCATTCCTTCCCTTCTTCCAGCCCTTTAGTCCTACTGTCATCTATTTTTAGCTCCTCGTGTAGTGCACTGAGGAGGTGCGTGAAAGCAGGGGGAGAGTGTGTGGATTGTTGGGGAGAAAGGTGCAGGCGTGGGGGTGTGCATGTGTGTGTTCAAGACTGTGTGGGTGTGTCTAAGCCTCCATCACGCTGCCCGAAATTTTCTTGCACGAGGCAAATTCTGCAGTCTTCAGAAAGTCATCGAGGATGGGACACAAAGTGCTGTGCTAAATCTGACAGTAATTACTACCCGCTGAATTTGCTAATTTTGGATTTTGAGTAATTCAGTGTAATCTGCCCATCATGTGAGCTAGAATAGTGTGAGCAATTATGCTCACAAATGTTCATTAGACTATAGGCAAAGCTGCAGATTTGCTCATATGATTAAAAAAAACTTGCTGTTGGCAGCGTTGAGAAAGGCGGGAGAAAATAATTAGATTATGCTCTGTTGGTGGGGTTTATTTTTGACTGGAGCAGAATCTTCCATAAAATCAGAGACAAATTGATACATTACAGTAATCATTTTAAAAGTTTGCCTACCTTGAGCTTACTTTTTCTCTAGATACTATTTTCCGGAGCACATGTACAGATGAATTTGTCACAGATTGGAACAGGCTGATTTTACCTTGGTCATGTCTGATTGTTATTCTGTTGGTTAATACAAAAAGAAAAAAGTCTCTTAAATATGTTAAAACTGAATACAATTTAAGATATATTTTAATAAAACAAACTAGGATTAGACAAATATGGTCTGACATAAATGAGAATAAATTCTTAAATACTTAAATTTTTTGTTTAAGTTGTTGTTCTGTGATACAAGCTGTATCACAGATTTCTCTGAAGGGAAAAAAATACTGTTGGTTAAAGTCAGAATTAGTAGGTCCAACCTCAAAGAAAAAAGTAGTTATTATTGGCCAGAAAATGCTGATCGGTACATCTTTCTGTTTTACTCCCACTATTTTTGTGTTTCTTTTGTGTTCCATGTTTTAAAATGTAACCTTGTTGATTTCAGATTAAAGCAAATTTAGTAGAATTAAATTAGTAATTTAATTCTATAAATTACCAGCGTCCGGTAATTTATAGAATTACCGGATGCTGGAATGATGAAGCAAATAGAATTTCTTATTTGCTTCTGTAAATCCACAAAAATATCACTGTTTCTATGAGTCGCTTGAGTGGCTTCAGTTTTGCTGCGGATGCAGATGTTTTTATAGTTCTCTTTATGTGACTGTGCACCATTTTGTTGATTTTTTTTTTTTTATGGCAAACAACTTTATGTTCTAAGGACTATTATTATTTGTGTAACATTATGACTGCATCTTTTGAGCTCTAATGCATTCACAATGAATGCTTATAATTCCTTAGTGTTTGAACATATCATTACCACATGATGTTGCACTTGCAATCATAAGTTCTCTGCAGAATGCCTGAAGCATTTAGTCATTTGTTATAGAACACTATCCCAGCCACAACATTATTTGACTTGAGAGGATTTTGTTGTTTTTGAGTCTGCAAAAAAGCCCCTAATGCTTAAAATAGCATTCTCAGATTTTCTTTTTGGATAAGTATAAAGATGCCAAACTTTAGCTTTTTTTTGTACTTGAACTATGCACATACATCAATAAACTACTACTACCATTTTATTGTTTAATATTGTGATGATAATATCAATTGCAATTACTCCCCATATTCTTTACTGTATTTCCCTTTTTGGTTCAGGTATTTAAATTACATTGAAAGGCTATCCAACTGGCCATGTATATTACTAACAAGCAGTCTTGCCGTATGTATTGTGAATTCCAATTGTCATTGCAACAACATTGTGTACAGTATTGTAATCGCAGAAGACACTTTGGAGGCAATATTTTGTATAACAACCGTGCTCTTTACCATTCAGATAAATTTGCCCACATTTGAAGTATATCATAATTATCAAAATCTAAAAGTTGTGCTAGAGTTGTTGGAGCATTGGGATTTGGGGGAAAAACGTGAAAGCCAATTACCTTTACTCTTTAATTTAAAAGTTTAAGCTATGCTTTTTGTGTACTATTTCATTCTAGCAACTGGCCTGGGTGCATATGAATAAGACTTTATTGAATACTGACATTTAAAAAGTTATGTTTGTCCTTGATGAGATAAATTTAAAAATATCAGCAGCATTCACACAGAAACAATTCCTGCTATTAACCCCCTCAGCCTAAATGATGATTTTCCAAGTTCCAAACTGCACTGATTGTTATTAATTTTGGTGGCGTGAGACTGATTCAATCTCGACGTGATTATTAGATAAATTTGCACATTTAAAAAAAAAAAAAAGTAAATGTGAGAGGTTGGGGGAAGGAAACAGCTTTGTGTTTTTGTGGATGATGATTGGTTGGAGGCACTGAGACTGGGAGGGGCTTCAGTGCTGCTGTTTCTGTAGACAGAGGCAGAAGGAGGGAGACAGAGTGTGAGAGAGACGGCAGAGCAGGACAAATGAACACAGAGGGGTTCTCCCAGCATCGGTATGCCTGCCTTTAACATTTCAACTCCAGACGAAGTTGCTTCTCTTAAGGCGGGAAATAAACCTACGGGTGTGTTTTACTCCACCTCTGTGAGGACTGGTTTTTGACTTCTGTAACACTACACTCTGCTGACTTTGTTGTCAGCGTACAGTATTCTGCTGGGATCTTACAGCGAAGGACCAAAGAGAAGCTGACACTCAAATAAGTGCAAATGGAAGCCTGGTGAAAGAAGAAGAGAAGAAGAGCCAGAAAAGTGGGAAAGTGGTTGGAAGGACAAAATAAGAAGCAGATTATGCTTAATCATTCCAACAATATGCAGTTCTTTAAGCAATGACTTTTCTCTGGAGACTTTATCAGTGACCTGATGGACTACAAATTGATAGGAGCTACAGTCTGAGATTTCTGGATTTGCATCTGACATTGAGGACATCAAAATATTCATAAGAGTCACATTCCTGGCAGTTTTTTCATCCTCTGTGCCTTTACCTGGGAACCTCCAGACAAAGGTTTTTGCCTTACTAGTACTGTAACCGTGCCAGCTCTGAGGACAACACCAGGGAACTTTTTGACACCTTTATCTGCCCTTTCAATCCTTCCTGTGTTTGAAATGGAGCATGGGGGTCTTTGTTTGGACTGAAATCAAACTGCTGATAAATACAGCCGGGCTACCAGGCGTAATAGTGGCGTTTTGGATTTATTGTACCTTGTGAGGGCCCCCTTATGTGTTTTACTGCCTGAGATCATGAATTCCTCCCTGGATTCCCTGAATCAAAGCTCGCTGGACTCAAATTTATCCACTCCCTTCTGCTTACTTGAAATTGGCTATTCCCAAATTTTTAGCACATGCCTCCTTGAGGTATCTGTCATCCTCCTCCTCACTATCCTTATTATCTGTGGCAACTTGGTGGTGATATTTGTGTTTCACTGTGCCCCTCTGCTCAGCCAGCACACCACCAGTGCGTTTATCCAGACTATGGCATATGCAGATCTGTTAGTGGGAGTCAGCTGCCTCTTCCCCTCCCTGTCTCTGCTTCACCATCTGCAGGGATTGGATCCCAAATTGACCTGCCAGGTGTTTGGGTACATGGTTTCAGTTTTGAAATCTGTTTCAATGGTGTCCCTCGCATGCGTGAGCGTAGACCGCTACATCGCCATCACACGGCCTCTGACTTATTCATCTCTCGTCACTCCTTGTCGAGTGCGCTGCTGCATCGCTCTAATATGGTTCTACTCTGCTTTGGTGTTCCTCCCATCTTTTCTTGGGTGGGGGAAGCCTGGCTATCATGGAGACGTGGTCGAGTGGTGTGCAGTCGAGTGGAGGACTAGTCCGGCTTTCACAACCTTCATCGTTGCTCTGCTCTACGCTCCAGCTGCTCTCACAATCTGCTTTACATACGCCAACATCTTTAAGATCTGCAGACAGCACACTCGGGAGATCAGCGAGCGCCATGCTCGCTACAGACCACAACAACAGCAGGGTCCCAGACTGACTGGTGGAGCAGTCATGAAAGATTGCACCACAGTAGAGCAAGAGCAGCTTCCCCAGTTGTCCCAATCGCAGAAGACCCAGCACCACCAGCCTCAGTATCAGCAGTCTACTTACCCTGACAAGCGATACGCTATGGTATTGTTTCGCATAACGAGTGTGTTCTACATCCTCTGGTTGCCCTACATCCTGTACTTCCTGTTGGAGAGCGGAGGAATATACCACCACCCTGCAGCCTCGTTTCTTACGACATGGTTGGCTATCAGCAACAGCTTCTGCAACTGTCTCATTTACAGCCTTTCCAACTCAGCATTTAGAAAGGGCTTGAAACGCCTCTGCTCCTTCTGCCTGCGGCGCGGTGGTGATGGCTTCGGAGTTGGGAAAACCAAAAAGGCGTTTGTTGGCTCGGTCGAAAAGGGATGCACAAAGCAGTGGTATGGAAATGACAATGGAGACATGAGAGTTGGCACAACATGTCATGTGTAGTTCAAATGGAGAGGAAAACACAGATACTAAAATGTTATTGGAGCTAAAATGAAGTTTCGGCTCTTCACATCTTTTAAAATCTGCTTTTAAGAGATGGAAGAAGGTATCGTTCTGATTGTGCTTTTTCTGACTCTCCCTTGACAAGCCAGCAAAGGTAGAGAATAAGAATGAAAAGCATTGTAATTTGAAAAGGAAAAAGAGTCCATATTAGCCTTTCAAGGTGTTTCGTTTAATGATATGAACACAAGTTCATATGGACAGGAGGCTGACAGATGGAGGGTTCTGGTATGAACAAGAAGAAGGTCTCTATGTCCTCTAAGTGGGAGTAAATTCTTTAAACATTGGACATAATGTTTATCTGCTGATGCTGTTTTTGGAACTGAATACTTGATTTTGTTCAAACAACCAAATGATGCTAGAAGCAGAAAGTTCTCATGAAAAGTTTTACGAGCTTCGTTTGGAGCAACGTGATATTCGTGAACACAATTTGTCGCGTTTCACTTAAAATGGAAAAAAAAAAAAGATGTCACTCCAATCAGTTCGAGGAGTTGATGTGATTTAATGAGACTGTCTGTAAAGAGCAAGCAGAGTCAAACTGATCTTTAAATAAATGTTATTTATTGATGTTGTTAAAATGTCTGTTGAAAATGTGGGTTTGCACTGTGCACCTGTTATTTGTTAAAAGGACCTAGCTTTGGTGTGCGACTGCTCAACTGCCGAAAATCAAATGTAGGGTTCAGTAATATTCATGCTAAGAGAGTCACAATCAAAAAATATAAGTCATTAATAGAATAAAATCATTCTGTAATTATTTGACATTTCAATTGACGATATTGTCAAAATCTCTATTCCGATATCTGTGTAATTCTTTTAGGTTTTATGCTATAGTTCACAATGTTAAAATCAAACAGTGAAATAGTACTAAAATGAAATAATAAAATGTTTTCATTAAATAATCAATTGCTGGAAAAAATTATAATTGTAAATATTTCATTATTTATTCATTTATTTATTCAATTTTTAACCCTTAAAAACATAATGTCATTGAGTGGTGGCTAATTCTGCTAAATAGTGATTGGTCAGTAGTTTGTTGTGCATTAATCCAATCCAATGTTCTTAATGATCTCCAGTGACTATTTTATGACTGACTATATCACAGTGACTATGATTTTTTAAATAAGTATTACATGCTTAAATATAAAATTAATTTAAATTTACAATTTTCATATCAAATTAAATTTTTAATTAATATATTAGTTATATATGTTTATTTAAGCAGTTAGTTTCCTGTTTAGTTTAGCATGCATCTGCAACTTATTACTTATTTATTTGATTGTGGCACTTCTCCCATGAAATTAGCATTTTTTTACCAGCTCTGTTGCACCTTAATTTGCTTATGTATTGTAATATGTTTGCAAAACAAAGAAAGCATATTTTTCCCATATCCTCTTTGTAGATTTTTTTGTATTAAGCTTACAGATTTATTTTATTGAGAGATATAGCAGGGTTCCAACACTGGCTGTAAAAGTATTTTGTAGGTCTGAACAGAAAAAGACAAATGTATTAAGATTAAGGCTGTATTTTCTATCAAGTTACATCCATATGTTTTTACAACCTGTGGTTTACTTTAAGTTTCGTATTTAAAACCTAACCTCAGTTAAATATTTGCAGTTAATTCAAAAACCAAATTTCAATGCTACATTTTTTGTTTTTAAATTAGTATCTACTTTTAAGTATCTACATGTACCTTATTTGATTTGGAAGAGAGCAAACATCTCAAGAAAATATGGACCTATATGATTGTGAAAGTAAGCAAAACCACTCGAAGATTGGTGTGAGACTTGAAGATTTGTGTGCATGTTAGTACTGTCTTTTTCTGTACATTAGTATAAACAAATTGTAGGGAAAAAACATTTAAATGAGCTTAATTGTTCATTTCCACTTGTCAAGTTATGTGTTTTGATCTTTCAAGACTCTTGTTCGTCAAAGTAAACATTCCTTAGCTTTATATCTCGTCTGCAGTAATGTGCCAAAGAAGGTCCAATTTTGTCCCTAAGTGTAATATCTGCAATATGAGTGATTTTACCAAAAATGTTATCCACTGTCTACTGCACTGTGTCGCATCAGTGATGCCTTGTGTGCATGTCTAAGACTGTTTCCGAGCATATTGTGATATAAAGTTGCCTTTATTTAAAAACTAGAAACAATAAGTCAACCGTTGGGGAAAAGTGGTTTTCTTTAACATCAAGTGAGGGCTAAAATAAAAGGCATGTGACTGTTTTTAAATGATTCAGCTCCAGAGGCAAACTTTAGTTTTACTCCTTTGGTAGCTAAAGAAGTTAAAGTGTTTGTGTTGCTTCAGGTATTCAAAGCAGTTGTCACTTTTTTGTTGTTGTTTTTGCTTCAACTTCAGGAAAAAAAAAAAAACAACAACATGTAGATGAACCCTTCAAACTGTTTATTTTCTGTCTTGAACTCGTGTTTCTGTGAGATTGAAGCACAATGGAGAAAACGAATGTGTGCAGATAGGCACTGACTCGACCATTGGCTAGACTCTGACTGTTTAATGTTTTTGGTCTCATTTATTGTTGTACCTGTTAGATGTCTGAAATAATTAGTGGTTTTATTTGTAAAGCATTCCAAAAATAGCACATCTGTACCAGTTTGTATCATCTTCTGTGCTACTATCTTAATATTTTCCTGTTTATAGAAAATATCAGATTGAATGTTTATCAGAGAACATTTGTATAGTTGACTTTTTTTTTTTTTTAATTACCAAGCTCAGTTTGTTCTCAGAAGTATAAAGTGTTGTGCGGCCTACATAAACAACTAGTTTTATCTTATGTTTTTTCCTATTGAAGTGTAGGTTTTGTGGTGTTTCTGCTCCAAATGTAGTCATTTTGTACCATTTTAGTTTGGAAAGATTCAGTACAATAGCCGCTTATTTTAAAACAAGGATCCCTTTAAAACAATAGATGTTTGAAGACAATCCATGATGCCTAAAAGTGCTCCCCGTTGGTCACATACACTCATTCCCTTCTTCCTGTGGGGAAAACAATCAACCTACATGTTCTCACGGGAATGACATTGGTGGCTGGGAGGAAATTTCCATGCCCTCAAAAATTAAGCATGTTTAGAGCTTGGAGAGCTCATGATGCAAAAAAGTAGTAAGAACAATAACCATGTGATTGATAACCATATAATCAAACCAATTCAAACAGGACTGACTTGCATAAACAGTGTCTCTGTTGTATTTCCAGAATACTTAGGTTAATTAAATTATTTTCTTTTTAATTGTAAGTAAAAATGCTTGAAGTGGTTGCATCTTATCCTGCAGAATTGCCCTTGCTGCATTATTTTTCACCTCTTCTGGCACATTCCAGACTTGGCAAACCGTTTTAAGTGGATCAGCAGTACTTGGACTGAGACGACCTAGAATTTTTATCTGTCGTGGAAATGAGTCCAAATGGAGCAGCTTGGGTCAAAAACGCCATGTAATATTAAAGTTTAAATCTGCAGAATTTTTTTCAGGTATTGAATGTTCTTTTTGTGCATTTCCACAGAACTAAACCATTGTTGTCTAATAAGCCATATAATAATCTCAAATTCAAACTTATAAAAAGAAAAACGGTTATTCTCGACAGACAAGAACAGACTGCCAATTAAACATTGAAGACAGGAGATTCATCTTGTTGATTTTTTATTTTTGATTTTTTTGCCTATAGTGAATTCTGTGTACAATGAGACCTTGTGAGTTTGAGACTTCAAAATAACCTTGTTAAACACAGACAAAACATGGCATATTTCAAACACGAGGGGTGTTCAATTTGTTATTACGTTTTTGGAAAGATGTCTGCTTTTATTTAGACTGTGAATGTTGGGTTAATGTTTAAAAGTCAAAACACGTTTATTTATGCTGTTGATGAATGTGAGTGAGACTTCTGATTACGTGACGCCCTGTATGCGATATGGTTTTGTAAATAATAGACGTTCTTTGTCTGTGCTAAACAAATAAATATGATTTTATCAAAGTGTTCTCAAATTATTTTGAAAAGATTCAGTCAAATGTTTGGATGCAACCTATTTTTAAATGCAGACAAGTGTCAGAATAAGTAAATAAGCAGAACGTCTTGTCATCTTTTCTATCTTGAGATAAAAGCAAATAGTTGCCAGCTTATCTCGTTGGGAGCTGAGTAATTCATGACATTTGCTCTATTAATATTTTTTACTGAATTTTCTAGATAAATAAGTAGTAAGTTCCCTCCAACTGCAGGGGAAGAAAAGAAAAAAAATATTAAAGCATATATGGTCTGACTTTCTCTTCTTTTAGATGTGTTTTATGGGGCAGCAGGGTAGCTTCCTCCAAATACCACAAAATGAAGGGCATGAGCTAAACCATTAAAATTTCATCAGGTTAGTAATGCTAAGCTTTAGCCATCTGCTGATAACAGATTATTGTGTAAAGGATAAGTAATCAACCCTTATGGCAATAAAAGTGATGCTAGGACTATTACAAACTTCTCTTTAATTCAAAGGTTTTCTCATAAAGAAGTAAAAACCTTGCACTCGGGGTCATTTGGGGTTTGGATCCTAGGCTTGTAGCAAGCCTGATAAATGTCACGCCATGCCATTTTGATGTCTCAGCAGGGTTCTTTAGGAGCAGAGAAAGGAAAACAAAATGACATGTCGGTTTTAGTGTCGAGTCAGAGAAAATCGAGGACATAAACAAAGGAGTTCTTGCTGCTCAGCGTTCTCATAGAAGCTCAACTCTGTGATTTCTATTTTCCTTCTTTTTGACACGCAATTAAATGCAAAGGCTACAGCTTTCCTATTTATGGCTGACTTTTGTTGAAGGGGTTGTAATTTTGCTAGAACACCATGTTTTGTTCCAGGACTTCACTTGCTTGGAAGTTTTCTTGTTTCCCTTTTTGTCGGTCTCTTTTCTTTAACAGCATCTGAGCCATGGGGTTGATTAGCTTTTATTGGTGTACTTCCTTGCTATCAAACCAGCAGCTTATTCTGTGTTACATCTATCATTCTTCTGACTATTTTTATGCATAGTAAATGTACTCAGAAAACAAAATAAAAGGACAATGTTTTAAAAGCTCTCCACCAGTAAGAAATGAGTAATCCATCCTGGCTATTTCTTTGGCAAATTTCACTTCCAGTTTTATTGTTTAATATCACATTCAGAGAACTTTCAAACATTTAAAAAGATGAATACAACTTAACAATGCATACATAAATGCACATACATTTGGATATATAGTCATCGGCAACTTTATTACCTACACTTGTTCGCATGGAACAGTAACCGATTGGGAAAATTAGCCTTGGTCCAGTGAGTTTCAACTTCATTGGCAACATTCAGATACTTGTCCAGAATTTGGAATAAAAATATGAAAACATGGATCTTTTTTATTATTTGTTGGTGGCACAATGGTGTGGAGGATTTTTTCCTGATGAACCTTAACCACTTTGATTCTCTGGCATTGAAATGGTACTGAATTGGTACCAATTCAGTACCATCATCCTTTATGCCCTAAGTGTAATTAATTTCAAATGGCTACTTCCTGCAGAAAAAATTTCCATTTCACAAAGCTCATCTCCAGCTGGTGTCTTAAGCATGACTCCTTACTGTACTCCAATAGCCTTTCAATCTATTAGCACTCCTGTGGGATGTGAGATTGTCCTAATGTCATAACAACATTAGGACAATATTTAGAATGGATGTAATTTCAATATTATGAGCACAATACCAACATTTTCCTCACTCTTCTTTTTCTTCTCCGTTGTCATAATATCGTTATCACTAATGAGCTTTTTCAGTTTAGTCACTGAGATCTTTATGAGATGGGAGAACAAAAATGCTGAAAGTCAATTTAAGCAGCCGTACATAGACTTTTGGCTAGCAGATCTTGAATGCTTGTTTCACTTTAAGCCCATTTGGCATTTTAGAAATATTCTGACATTCTTAAGAGATAAAGAAATCTCAAACTGCTTTGTCAAAATAAAAACAATGTAAGTTCAAAATACACACTGAGGTAAAGTTACATGTTGCTACCTAATACATATATAACAATATTGATATTTTTGTGATTGTTGTGGTCAAATGTATCACAGTTATAAATTCTCCTTTACAATCTACCTACTATTAGTAGTATTATTGGTAGCAGTAATATTTTCCATATAATTGTCACTCTTTCTAACACACTAATAATGTCTTCTCTTTTAAGGCTTTATGCTGTTAAGTTCAGAATGTTTTACACTTCGATAGGTCAATAATGAGGTAAACAAAATTTAAGTGTACCTAATGAAGCAACTGGTAGAGATATATGTTGCATACACTCACAGGAAAAGGTGTGTTGAATTTTTTTAAAAAGGCAATCGGTTAAAAACATCTGTAGCTCAGGTTTTTATTGTAATTCTCACTTTCTTATGTACTTCTTTGTAATCTAAATTTACAATTTAGTCAAAGCTTTATATGTCTTCGTGGTTATAAGCAGGCAAATTTTATTCATCTTTTTGCGCACTGCTCAATGGGATCTAATTCCCCACTGGGCATTATTTGTTTTTTAATGACATATTTTACATCCAGAAAAATCTGCATCTGCAGGAACTGACTGGATTTTTATTTTTTTTCTGGATGTGCGGTAGGTTTTCAGGGGTGAGTTCATTAAACTTTAGTGCTTTTTCATCCACTAAGCAACTCCTTAGCACTGTTATTCCAAAAGATCTGACTCTCTCTCTCTCATTTAATTATAGCAGTGTTAGAATACAGGCTGGTAGTTCTGACCAGGCACCACAAAATGTCTTGAAATCAAAGCGCCAATTTTAAAATTGTTCATCATGTCCTTGTCAAAGCTGTAAACTCAGCATTTTATTTACCCTATTTATAGAATTAAAAATAAAACATTAAGCAAATTATCCATACATGCTGAGACTGTTGGCAATGTTCTATATATACAAAGCAGAATTCTTCAACCTTCACAATAAATCTTTTTCTGTATTAACCATGTAGGATTTTCTAAACACTTATTTTCTTTCCTGGATTCCAGTTTCTGCTTCAATAAATAACTGGACAAACTAGAATCAGTGATAATTACTAAGTGCTTGAGGATTAGTTTTGCTGTAATATGATCCAAAATATAATCCTAATTACCTTTTTATTGAATGCACACCTATTTTTGTGCCATTTCTAGCTTCTGCACAGTAGCATGACACTCTGAATATGTTTGCTCTTCGCCTCTCACGCAACAGTCATTAGAAGTTGCTCTCCAACAGAACAGACAGACGGACAGAGGGGAAGCTAATTGACCATTAAGTCGGAGGTCTTTGTTCATTCTCTCAGCACTTCAGATAAGTATGGCTAAGTGGCTACTTGTCTAAACATGGATTGTTATCTTTTACTAGGAAACTGCAGTCAAGTTTAATATGCCCCTCACACTGGACCATTTATTAAAATTTCTCTGGAAAAAGAGGCATCAGGATCTTTTAAGATTCCTTTGCCAATCAGGTTTGTAGTATCAAGTCCTAAGATTTTTTTATTTGTATTTTTTGCAGCCTTGTATCCAATCCTTAGTTGCTCGTTTTACCACTCTACTGTATTATACTAAGTTTAAAAAGAGAAAATGGAGCACTAGTGTCCACACTTCAGAACACTTATCACTTCAAATATTCCACTTTTATTGCTAAAGAGCTCACATTAACTGCAGTTACTCAAGTCCTAATGGTCATGACAAAAAAAATAAAAATAAATAAAAAATCTCACAATAATGATGAACAGTAATAATTTCCCAATTAGAGTTGTTGGTATCTGTTGAAGTCTGCACTGGGCCAATTCACCCATTCACTAGTTTGACAAAATGTCCTAAAGGCTTAAGTAATGCTGACGCATAATTTTTCGTCTGATTGTCATGTTATTTTTTCTTTTATGTTTATAAACATTCCCAGAGGAAACTTGTCTGAGGCAGGTTTTTCCCTGGTGAAATAACCGTCAGTAGAGGAACGATCCAGACAGTCTCACACTCTCTTCAGTGTTTGTGATTTTTTTCCCCCCCTCTACTCTTCCTATCAAACTGATGTGCTGCTTGCCTCCTGTTGGAGCTTCATACTTTGACCTGTTCAGCAGAGTGTCCTTTCCAAGCTCTCATTCTCTGTGCAGGGTATTAATAAACCTGACTCAGTGATTTTCACCTTAGCAGTGCTTGGTAATTATTTTCCCACAACAGTAGTTAGGCGAGTATGATGTCGTCACTGATGAGAAAAAGATACGGTTCTAAATTTTCCAACCTAGTCATCAGTCAAAACTGGTTAAACTGAAAATTGTGCCGTCACTAGTAGGTTTTTCTCAAAGCTGGCCATTGAATTAACCTCTAAATAATAAAACTACATTGCATAAACTACTACATACATATAGATTTTAAATCTAATTTAAAATTATGCACAAAGAGGTCTTTAAGCATTATTATTTCCTAATAAAATTGTCTTTTGGTAACATTGCTTATTTAAAGGTAATTTTTTCCTAATGTGTTGGTAATCGATAACAAAATGAGGCATCATTAATCTTTGAAAAGCAAGCCCAGTTCTTAAGGAGTGCTTACTGATTTGAGTGTGGTTCTTACTCTGTGGTGGTCTTTCATCACTTCAAATAGATATGAGGCGCAGGTTTCCCCAGGCTTGTGTTCAAACTGGCTCCAGATGAAATCTATCGTTTTCTTAGTGTACTGTGGTGTTGAAAAATTCTGCCAACATCAGTTTCCTCCCTTCATTTTTTTTTAGCAATCAAGATTATTTAAGGGAAGAAGGAGTTGGTCCTGGGTACGTTGTTTCAAAATATTGTAATAACTATTTTATTGTGTTTTAGTCCCAAAATGAGCACTTGAGTATCCTTTCACTTTTATTGTTACTTGATTATAACTTTATTGGTGGTATTCTACTAAAGCTGCTCAATATCTGCCAGATTATTTGCTTGAAATTTTCATTTGGTGTGTTGCATTGTTCTGCTTTTTTAAAAATAATAATAATAGTTATTAGTTCAAAATGTTGTTATAAGGGGGTGTTATATGCATTTAGCTCAAAATGTAGTTCTCTCCACTCATTTGAAACCTGATTTCAGTTCCTTCATAATGCCTAAATCAGACCTCACTTCTTTAAAAACAACACACCAAAACAGTTTATTCCTAAATGAATCATGCTGCCAAACTGAAAAGAAGAACTATCAAGTTATATTCACGTCTTACCACATCAGCTATTATTGCAACTGAGATTGTCAGTGTTGCAAGTTTGGCCTTTAAAAACAAACCAGTTCAGTATCAGTCAGGAAATTATACTTCAATCTGTCTGTTAGTTATCAGAAGACCTTTTAATCACTGTGAAACAGGTCATTGTATCAGAGATTTAATTTGAAGCGGAGTCATAGTGACATGAAGTAAGTTAGCTTTGTGGTTTGTCGTTGATAACGTGCCATTTTAGTAACACGTTATAAAACCCCAGTCACCGTTAGGTTGTGAGAACTTCCGAGTTTTTTCTGTCTTGCATCCGGTGGACTGTGTCACCACCTTTGCAACAATAAAATTACTTTTGATGCAATAAAGCTGAATAAAATTAGAAGTGGGATGAGCAGACTTGCAAAGAAACACGGAGCGGTGGACAGTCTGTACGGTGGAAGAGAACACTCTGTGCTGCCAGTTTTTTCTCGTACCCCACGTTTCTTAACAATGTGTGGGGCCCCTGCATGTTGAAGATCACTTACAACAGCTGTGTCCAGGAAGATATTTTTACAAATGTAGCTGATAATAAATAATAATCTCTGTAATCATCTCCTCTTTTTTTTTTTGTTGTCTTTGCTACATTCTTTCTAACTCCCTTTTACATTGTAACATTTCTCTTTTTGTCTCTCTCTCTCTCTGCAAGGAATCTCCCCAGGACAGTGCAATCACCAGAGACATTAACAGGACATTCCCCGCTCATGACTATTTCAAAGACACTGGAGGAGATGGGCAAGACTCGCTCTACAAGATCTGCAAGGTGGGGCTCCAGTACCCACAGACACACACTGAGGTTGTTAATGCAGCACAAACTATGCTCCGTCATAAAACTGGCTTCATGTAGTGAACAAAGCTGCTGCAGCAGCTGCATGCAATGAGGTGTAAACTGTTTATTAATACATCTGCAAAAACACATCGGAAGCTCGCGCTTCTCCTTTTTGACTCATTCTAACTGCAGTTGCACTAAAATCAGCAAAAATCAGATGTGTCAATCTCTTCCTAATTCTGGGAGTTATTGTCTAAGGAAGATGCTGATGCAATCAGACATATTTTGCACTTTTCAGGTAAAGAATGAGACCGTTTTATTCTATATTTCAAACAAAATCCAGACGTAGGAGTGAGTTTCTGTTTGAACTTAGAGAATGCACATGAACGCCACACAAACCACATGTATTTGCAGTTTTGACAAATATGCATTAAAAGACATAAAATATTTATAATCTCACACTGAAATGTTAAATATATTTTTGATTACATTTTTGAAGTTGGCAAAAAAAATTTATGTTCAGAAATTTAATTCAGTTCAATTAAAAAACTCTTTATTTATCCAGAAGGGAAATCAGATGTAGTAACTCATATAATCCAAACATTGCCAATCCTTTTCATGTGTCTGGACTAATGATATGGTAATGATGAGGATAAAAAACAATAGTAACAAAATATAATTGTGAGATTGTTTTCTAAACATCATCACTAATAATATGTTGCTCCTACAGATGACCTCTTTAAAAGAAACTGGCAATATAATATGTAGAATCCATATTCTACAAAATTGACAAAATGTTTAATAAAGAGAGTAAATAATAAAAAGAAATGACCAAACCATAAAATTTTCTTAAAGTGAAAATTGTGCTTATAGCTAAAATGGGAATGGAAACACTACAAACAGGTTTGCAGATCAGTAGTGAGAATTGTTAATGCCCTGTATTAATTACTTCTGTCTGATTCAGACTGGGCGGTTCATCGAGTTCATGAAGTCTGGGAAATCTAAATGAGCTTCTCTTTGAACACATGAAACAAGAATCAAAGTACAGTTAGTCTATGTGGAGGAGCACATGAACATCTTGCAACTTGACAGTGTCGCCGTATTTTACTGAATTATTCTTATCAGTTAACACTATCATCAATTAGGCCTTTATTATAAAAAATGTGCTTCGTGGTGAAGACATGCAGTTTGTTCAATGATCTGAAACAATTAAGCATGACAAGAAAGCAAAAGATATCTGTAAGGGAGCCAATACTATGTCAGAGCAGCACTGTAGTTCTGTAATACTACTCGAGTAGACTGACTGCAGCCTTTTTACACTTTTCAGTTTAATGTCATTCATTATGCATAGCTCCAGTGAGGGCATTCATCTACTCTCAGACAAGCAGCTCCTGAGGTGCATTTGAATAATTCACAGGTTTCTGTCTTTGCTGTGTTTGGATTGATTCACATTTTATATTTTTGACTTTTACTCATTATTTGTGTTTCTAGTTCAGTAGGCCATATTAATATTTCTCCTAAGCATCTTCTGTGAGTCTATTTAACTGTATCCAGACATCATGATTCATCCATCACTTATTACTTGACTTTATTGTGATTAAATAACAAGGTTGAGTTTTATATTTTGAATGTTAATTAGCATTATTTGTTATTTTAAGTGTTTGATTTTCCTGATATTGTAGAGAAGCAGCATCTTTGGAAATCAATATTTTTGTGTTTAATTTAAAGAGCTTCTGTAATGAACAAGTTCAACATGTTTAGAATAACTTGCCATACATGATTTGAAGTTACAGTTTTTCTTTACATTCTTGTTTCTCCAAAGTCAGATCTGATACAAATAGACTCGTGTAAATGATTTACTTTTTTTTTTTCCTTTCAACTTGTGAAGTTGTTTTTATTTCACTTTGAAAACCCTTTACTAAACTATACGTCTTTGTCTTGCGTGATGTCCAGGCTTATTCTGTTTATGATCAGGAGATTGGCTACTGCCAGGGACAATCCTTCCTGGCTGCAGTGCTGCTGCTGCACGTGAGTTGACACAGCAGCACAATCCAGACATTCCGGAGAAACACCAGACATTGTCAAGCAATATTTTAAGTATATTATATATACTTTTGACACTACTTAAGTTAGATCTAATTTTTATCAATATTTTTATTTGTACAAACATTCAGAGTTTTCTGCCTACTCATTGTGGTTTGCAGCCTATTTTTAGAGGAATGCAGAAACAGGACAGCACTGCACCCTTGTGGCAGTATTTTGCAGGATTGGATTAAAAGTTATGAGGAAAAAAAATGTCCAGACTTTACTCCTTATTTAATAAAAGTTGTATTTGTCCGTTCATTCATCACATACTTGTAGTTTGGAAATGTCATTTCATTATTTTTCCGGTCTTAAAAAGTGTAGAAAATTTAAATATATTTTTTTTAAATTTTATATATTTTTTACTTTATTCCCTATCCTATTATGTAAATGTCCTCTCCTACCTTCCATCTGTCCCTATTCCTTCCATCTTTGTGTCCAACCATTGTCTATCCATACTTGTTTACCTCCTGCACTAATTCTTTGTTTCCTTCTTTTCTTCCTTGTGTTGTCTTCCCTTCCCTCTTTATGTCCTACCTTCTTTGTCCTTGTGTATTTCCTTTGTGTCCTCCTTCCTTCCATCGGTACTACTGTGTCCTTTCTTTCTTCCCTTACTTGTATCCTACCTACCTTCTGCCTTTGTATTCTTTTTTCTTTCTAGTTTTTTGTTTCTACACGTTCCATATAAAATCCTGACCACTGTATAAATATGTACCATAAATACAGTCTGTAATTTTTATTTTAAGATGAAGATCTATCTTTGAGAACCATGCATAGTGGAGTTTGGAAAAGTTTATTTTATTTTTTAACTTGAAAAATAACCTTGGTCTGTAGTTTTTGGAGGTTCAATATTTAAAGGCTGACTACTGCAGAAGCCATTAATTCACAGTGAAATGTTTTATTTGTACTTTGAAAATTCAAAGGTATTAGACATTTATAACTGGATCTTGTGTTTCCTTTAGATGCCAGAGGAACAAGCGTTCAGTGTTCTGGTGAAGATCATGTTTGATTACGGGCTCAGGGACCTGTTCAAACAGAACTTTGAAGATCTGCACTGCAAGTTCTTCCAGCTTGAAAGACTCATGCAGGTTCTTGCGCCACATTTGCATATCTCGGGCTGTTTCCCACTATCTTGTGACTGTTTTTGATGACATTTACTCCCTTGAGCTGTTTTTTTAAATTATTTTATTTTTTGTTGTCATCTCCATCCTCTGTTTAATTCTGTTCATCTCTTCTGTCTGTCTGTTTCTGTTTTCTTTGGCCTTCATCAGGAGTACATACCAGATCTGTACAACCATTTCCTCAATGTGGGTCTGGAGGCTCATATGTACGCTTCTCAGTGGTTCCTAACTCTCTTCACAGCAAAGTTTCCTCTTTACATGGTCTTCCATATAATCGACCTGCTATTGTGTGAGGTGGGTATCAAAAGAAACTCCATAGTGATAACAGTTCAGAGATGTTAGGAGAAACTGCATTGGTCTTGCAGGATTACTTTTTCCAGAAACGGAAAAACTGCAGCCATCAGCCAGATATCATTGTTTCACAGTGAGGGGCACTATCATGCCTGACATGACATTTTTTCTGCTACTCATACAACTTTTATCAAGTGACATCTCAGGGAAGAAGGCTAAGAAAAACATGCTAAGTGCAGTTCATGTTTCTTCTTGCATTACACAGTTTAGCTCAAAATCATTCATACCATTTCAAGATTTTGAGCTCATCATTAAAGATAAATTGTCAAAATCTGAAACATGCAAAAAGCTAGTCATCAGTTATAAGAAGAGATTACTGTAATCCTAATCTTTTTTTTTTTTTTTATAAAATGGAAGTGAACACATCTACAAAAGTAAATTTGATCCCAGATGCATTGTTTCATCATTAGTAGTTTGTAAAATCAAAAACTTCTTACAGGTATAATTTGATGATAGTTTGATGCTTCCGTAAGCTTTAGAACTAGAAAATCTTAGATGAGAGCAGAAAATCTGCTCCTGAGTACACTCTTAAAAAATATATATATAATTGTGGTTGTCCGAACACAGCAGCTCCATTTAAGTTCCAATAGAATGGGGTGAATTAAAAGGAAAATTTTACATTTCCAAAAATCCAATACCAAAGCAGTTGCTCCCAACAAATTCTTAAATTAAAGAAAACATTTTGTTCTTGTTCTGCACTTTTAATCAATTCATAATTTCATAAACTCTTTCAGACCAACTAAACCTTGATTTTATTTTCAGGGTATCAGTGTGATCTTCAATGTAGCCCTGGCCCTTTTGAAGGTAAGAATTAACAAAAAAAAATTCCATCAATAGTAAGGTATGCAAGGATAAACAAAAAAGTCATAACAGAGTAGCCAACCTTTAGGGAAAAATAATTATTTTGCATTGTGGTGGATGGAGTGAACATACTTTGTGTTAAAGATTTGCCTCGAAAGGTTCATTTCATCTAATTCTCAAGAGCACAAAAATGTCTAGTAGCAGTTTTCAATTTGGTATTTCAAGTCTCTGTTTCATTAAACATCACATCTTTTTCCTCAGACTTCAAAAGACGATCTATTGCAGACAGACTTCGAGGGCGCTCTCAAATTCTTTCGTGTCCCCGTCCCAAAAAGGTACCGCTCGGAAGAAAATGCCAAGAAACTGATGGAGCTGGCTTGTAGCATGAAGGTGAGTTTAAATGACCAAAGTGACTTACTGTGCAGATCAAGTATAGATAATTCAAAGTACTCTTATTTTATTTTTTAACCTTCATATAATGTTTACTTTCATTGTACAAAACCTGTGAAATCCAGCAATGCTGCTCAAATACCACAAGGGGACACTGTTGAGCTTTGTCATGACTAACATAAAAGCAAGAAACACACCAAACACACGTCCCTCCCTTAAACACTCACACCTGTTTCCTGACCTGATTTGAGCAGTCTGGCCCAGTTTAGAGGATCTGACTTTGAAGGTAACTTTGAACAGGAACATTTCTTTCCACAAACTCTGTAAGGAAGCCAACTCCAAGAAAGATTTTAACTTTTTGCTCTTGAGATGGGCAGGTGGGCAGCAGAGGAACCACGTTCCAAAGCTCTTCCAGCAGAGGAAGTAAATCATACCTAACCAAAGAAGCTGTGCAGCTCTGAAGATGCTCCAGTATCCGTTATGAAGGCATCAATTCTGAAAATAAATCAAAATGAGCTCAAGAAGACTCTGATATGGGAAGAAACGCTTGATAAAATCAAATATTTACAAATTCTATTGCTTCCAAATTAGATGTTATTGGTTTGGTAAATTGTTTTATTAAACACACTGATGTAGTTCTTTGCACAGTGTGTCAAGTTGTTGGATACATTCACCTTTGTTCTCAATTGTGGTTTAGTAATCTGAGAACTGGATGTCACTACAGTGGGACTAAATGGATGGATTATTGTTTACCTTACTGAATGTTTATGCCTTCTGACTGAATCACTTCTTGGTGTTTGTCAGATGTCATGATATGTTTTTATCGTTAAATAGATCATAATTGTTCACTATATTTCAATTTTTTTCCCCGATTTCATTCTTCTATCCATCCATCTTCTTCCCGATTCCCACTTTTTGACTCCTTCCTCACTTTAAGTTTTAAACTGAGATGTTAGAAATTCTGCTTGAACAAAAACAGTATTAAAGAGCACCGACCTTGTCCTGGACAAGGTTTTCACCTAACTAAGTCATCCACATGATTAGCATGCAGGTCAGAAAATCTGGACATTGGTAGGGGAATTGGATTTAAATAGGAATGAGTTACTCTCTTGTTATATTTTCAGGTAATGAACTGCAACATTGTGTACTCTGCAAAAACAATTTTGTGTAGAAGCGATGTTGAAATAATTATTTTAATGCTTTAAGTAGGACGTGGAGATGCAGGAATTCCCCTTGAAATCAAACTGAAAGTCAACAACAAAAATGAACCTCCAATAATTTATTAAAATAACAAACCTTAATATATTTTGGTGAACAAATGAAATTAGATATAGACCCAAGTGTAAATTAGAATAAGAACTGGGTTGAACGATGGTAGCTATTTATTTCAGTCAGAACATGGTCACTTACATATTTTTCAGGACAAATGCATTTATAAAGCATAACTAGTAAAACAAAAAGAAAAGTGAAAATGAGTTTCATTTCAGTTTTTATTGTCTCTTGGGATTTCTGCCAAGAGAGATGTTCCTCATGTCTGGTGGCATTTTCATATGTAAATCTGCAGTATGCAAATTGCCCAGAAGATATAAATACTTCTACCTCTCTGTAGATATGTAGATTAGTTCTGATCAGTATTATAAAAAAAAAAAGAAATATTTTATGTGTACAAAGCAGGAACAACAGGCAGTGGGTCATTCAACAAAAACACTTTTAATGAACAGGTGCTTCCAAGTCTGATTTTGGATAAATCACTGAATGTCACTGGAAACAAAGAACACAGTAAAGAAAATATGAACATTTCAACCCCTCTCAAAAAAAAAACAACTGTAAATTGGACAAAGCCGGTGATAAGCTGTAAGATAACAAGGGATGTTTATTCATATAAACATAGTAAATTATATCAGCTTCAAGCTACACTGTGTATGTAATGCAATGTTGTTTTTAGTAAGCTATAAGAGAAAGTGACTAAAACAAAAACCCTGATCAGATTTTCTGCTTTAATCTTGGACAAAACTATTGTTTCCCATGTTTTACCAACCTAAATGAAACAATAGCGCCTGAAAAAACAACAGCCTTAGGTATGAACTTTTTCACCCTCCTTCTGCAGCACGCTGTTCCTTTGTTTCCGCAGTCTTTCTGTTGATTCAGCTTTTGCTTGTCTTCTGAGATCTCATTATCAGCACACACTGCTGTTTAACAGTAACCTCAGGTGCTATTGGAGCACTTTCCTATAAATAACATTCCACATTTTCAGTCTTACTTCATTTGTTTCAAAGTTTAAGCTCCAGTTAACTTTTCCTTGACATCATAGGCCAAGGCTTGCTGCGTCTAACTTGTGCTGAATATTTACATATGTATAACTTTTTGTGTTTTTTAGTTTCTGTTAAGTTCAGGGAGACTGCATCTGTTGGCAGGTTTATGGAAATAATTAACGTAATTTCCGGACTATAGAGCACACCTGATTATAAGCCGCACCAAGTACACTCTTAAAAGAAAACCAATTTGTACATATATAAGCCGCACCTGTCTATAAGCCGCATGTGCCTACATACAGACTGTACACAGAAAGAGTTTTCAAAGTTTTAGTAATATACCTTAGCTTTTCTTTCCAGACAGTACCTGTGACGCGGCAGTAACACAGCAGCAACACGGTAGCACAGCACTAACAGGGCTGGTAAAAGTCACTGAGAGCCGTCTTCATCTTCCTCCTGTGCACTGAGACGTGTTAAGTTACATTAAACTGGCGTCTTCCTCTACACAAATATTCCACCTGTCTCACTCTTACCTTTTCTACTCGAGCGCCCCGGCGGCCGTTAGAAAAAAATGCATAAATAAGCCGCGTCATTGTATAAGCCGCAGGGCTGAAAGCGTGTGACAAAAGCCGCGGCTTATAGTCAGGAAATCATGGCACTCAGAATTAACAGGGATCTTAATTCTGTGCACCGTCACTGTAACTAAACTAGGACTGTAATGAATTATTGAATGATTCAAGGATTTTGATTCTTAAAATTCCTTGAGGCAAATTATCTGCCTCAAGGCTTCATTAAATTATGTTTTAGTATTTATCACACTGTTTTGTCAATGCTCTGTCCTCAAACACCTCAGTAGGAAACATCCACTACATTCATCAAGTTTGTTAATAATAAAAAAAAGTTTGATACACTGAAATATCTATTTAATAAAAATGTTTTTACATACTTCAAACTTGAGATTGAAAGTGAACTGTATTATAAAATGCTGTGTTTACTAATGTCTTAACTTAAGGTTGGTTTTAAATTTTTAAAAGTGTAAAATTAAATTAATTAAAGGAGGCATATAGCACAAGCATAAAATAAGATGCAAGATAAAATACATAAATAGAAAAAACGTTAATTATGTCCCTGAACATTTGAGTTCTTGCTTTTACCTGTCTTAAATACCTACAGAAACTGAAAGTTTCTTTGACTTCTATCTTTCCTCACTGAAGGATGGAAGTGCTGTTAGTTCGACATGATAGCCATTTATGACATATTCACTGATATGATTGGGTTTTTGAATTTCCGAACACCCGATTGCCGACTTCAAATTTAAAAATTGTCTGATTTAGGCCACCAGGCACTTAATCAGTGAGTCTCGTATTACCCAGCATTTCAGCTGCTTTTCATTTCAAAAGTAACTCAAACTCCTTCCTTAAATCTACTGTTTTTTATAGTTAAGCACAGTAGCTTCCTCCTCATTCCCTTCAAGTTAGCTGGTTGAATTAATATTCTTTCTTCTTCAATGTGTTCAGTTGCTAAGCATGTCTTTTTCCTGTCTGTTTTTGATTAAAACTATAGATAAGTCAGAAGAAGCTGAAGAAATTTGAGAAGGAGTACCACACCATACGGGAGCAGCAGGAGCAACAAGAAGCCCCCATTGAGAGATATGAGGTAGAAATACACACAGAGAAGGCATGATCCATTTATCCAGGAATAAACTGTCAATGTTGTCTCCTTTAATATCAAAACATTTGACCTACAAAATAAAAATTGCAGTGTAAAGCAGACACAAAGCAGTGGTAAATATGGCCTACAATCCCACAATAATTAAATGAGGGAGAAAGAATCAGCTAAAGTACAAAACATAAAGGTCTTGCTCTTTTTAAGTTTTTAGTTTTCCCTCTCAGTTGCCTCTTCTTGCTGGCTTTATGTCAGCTTTCAGTTTTCAGTCGGTTGTTAATGATATACAAACAAATTATGTTTTAAACAGTGGTGTCCTCTTTCACTATATTTTAACCTCAATAAACTTTATAGTTCTCTAAAAAAAACGGACCCAGGAACAGTAGATTACACATTCATATGACACTCTATATGATTAACTTGTTTTCCCTGTTCTGCTGTCTCTTGACTTTTTCTTCCTCTTTTTCTGATGGTTCTTCCCTTCTCTGTTCTCTTCTGTTTCACTTTTCTACTCCTTGGTGTTTTTATCGTTTCTCTTTTTTTCTCATATTCACTTCTTTTTCTTTCTTTTCTCTTTACTCCCTCTCTTCCTGTGTCCAGCGGGAGAATCGGCGTTTGCAAGAGGCCAACATGCGTTTGGAGCAGGAGAACGACGACTTGGCACATGAACTAGTGAGCAGCAAGATAGCTCTTCGGAAAGATCTGGACAATGTAAGCCAGCAGAAAGATGTGTGTGATGGGATGTGTTCCATTTAGCAGAGGTAATAAATTTGTGGCAGAGTCACAGCACAAGTTTTGCTGTTACTTTTTGTCTTAAAACCTGCACAGATTTATGCACAGGGTTTTTGTTGACCTACCTTTAAAATAGAGCAGGTAAATAGGAAAGTAGGACAAGCCAAACTTTCAACTATCTTTTCAGCCTTGTGGTCTCTTTTTGTCTCGTCTTGTATGTTTATGTTTGTGACAGGCTGAAGAAAAGGCAGATGCCCTGAATAAAGAGTTACTGCTGACCAAACAGAAGCTGATTGAATCTGAAGATGAGAAGAGACGGCTGGAGGAAGAGTCCGCACAGGTGAGAGCAAAACTGCAAGGCTTTTCTTCCTTGAGCTTTTGTTTGAGAAAACCTGTGAAGAGTTTAAATGACACTTGAAGTATTTCAGCGCTTTAAGCACACATAATGCCATTTCTCTGATGAAGGAATTAAGGCAGGTTAATTGAGTTTATTTATTTATTACAAGTTTATAACAGTCTCTAATTTGTCCTTAAGTACAGGTGTGTGTGCATGCTTTTTTGGTGTTATGGTCTGCCTCTTGACCAATGACTACTGGAGATAGGCACCAGACATTGATCCGATTGCTATCCAGTTATAAAAATAAATCTAGTCACTTCAATACCTTGCAATTATAAAAAGCTAGTGTAATTTTATCCAAATTATGACGTACAGTGAAATTAAGTTTAAAACTTCGAGTCCTTAAAAAGTCTTAAGGTCCTGTGTCTGAAATGCCAGCCTTAAAATGTCGTAAATTAATTTTGAAAAGTAAGTTGGCCTTTAATATGTTAGTCACATGTCTTAAATTTGGTCTAAACTGAACTATTTAATCTTGCATATTTCATGTATTTGTTTTTTTCGCACGTTCCCATCAGGCAAAAGTTTGAATCGCACTCAAACATCTTCATTGTGTTCTGTGACTCAAGCATGACTGAACCAGGAATACTTTGTGTGGCAGAGATGTCAAAACTCCAACTCTCGAGGGCCGGTGTGCTGATACTTTTAGATGTGTTTGGTTCACAAACCTAATAAAATGACACAGAAAAATGTTTTTTTTCTATGGGGGGAAAAAAAAAGAGAATATGTAAAACTAACTGCAGCAAAATTCCCAATTAAGACTAAAAATGGTCAGTCAGTAGGGACATTTGAGGCACTAAGTTCTTAAAAATAAGATGGTTCCTTTTGAGTCAGAGCTTTTTATGCAAGAAGAATATATCTATATTCTATTCTGGGTTTAATAGGGAGCAAAAGAAGAGAAACTGGAAGTGTAAAACATTTTTTCTCCTTTTAATTTTGTTAGATCTTAGAAAACAAACACAACTAAATCTTCTGGCATTATCTCCTGACGTCAAAATTAGAAGGTGAATGGTGGGAAATGTTATTTATGAATAAATTATTGAGAGAGTCAAGACTCTGCGGGTTGTAATCGGCACTATAAATAACATCAGTTGATTTTTAAAGCAAACACTTCAGTCAGGTTCAGTCATTCTGAGGTTGTTCACCTCAGTTATACAAATCATTACAGTTTTCTTTTAAATTAAAACTAGATTTTATATTTGTCAGTCCATTTTTCCATGTCAGCCTTTATGTATATTATTTGTCTAATCCCTGCAGAACGTATTCAATCCTTTGCCTCATTCATCATTAAAACAGAAAAACTTTTCCCAAGATCTGAAATTTCTATATTACTGTTCATTCTCTGTGTCCATCTTCACGGTTTTGTTTAAAAGTTGTCAATTCTATATAGTTACTGCTACAGGCGATCACTTCATATGAAAACTGTCACTGTTTGATGTATATTTTCTCTGGATCAGTGAGGAACGGTCCGACCTGCAGCCCTCTGTGCCTGTCCTCCAAATGTCTTGTGCCTTGTTGAGTCTGCAGGTGTAACACTCAGTGATTTATGTATTAGAGTGAAGGTTGTGTCACCGTCCTACGCTATGTTAGTACTTTTCTGCATTTTATTTACATTTTTTGGTAGTCATATGTTTTCCTTGGCCTCTGAATCAGTTTGTCTTGTATATTTTTGCCATCTATAGCCACCTAATTATGTCTGTGTTTGTGTTTTTTTGTCTCTTCAGCTGAAAGAAATGTGCCGAAGGGAGCTTGATAAGTCGGAGTCAGAGATAAAGAAGAACGGTTCTATTATTGGAGAATATAAACAGGTACAAGCTATTAACCTTAAATATTTTTTGAGTACAAATGAAGGTCAGAGTATTTGTAGAAAAACCCTTTTTTACATCATTACTAGAGTGTGTCTCTTGTCACAGGGGACTTGAAGAGTTATTAGGGAAGTGAAACTGTAAACCGTCGCCCTACTTTTCTCCAGGCTTCCTTGAAATGTGCTTTGAATACTTGGTGTTCATAAAGTAATTTTTGATTTATGTCAGAATTCCCACCAGTTCTGTTTAGTTTGAGTTTAGTTAGTTTAATCGAACTTTAATTTGATTTCTGGAAATGTGGTTTGTTTGGAGAGGTGCCGATGCTCAACTGAACTCTGATGCAGATCAAAAATGGAAAGTCTGGTCCACCTGCAAACATAGCAAACATAGGTCTCGGCTGGGTTGAAGTGGAATCTAGCGCAGTTCGAATGCATATATGTGTATTGGGAATGCAAGCAGAGTCCAAAAGCAGGAGTAAATACAACAAAACTTGAGTTTTGTTGTATTTACATTCTGGGTAAATACAACAAAAAGAAACGCGCCAGCACAAGTCATTACTCTTATTTTTTATTTATTTTTTTGCCAAAGACAAAAGAAAAATCCTAAATCTGCCAAAATCTAATTCTACAATGTTTCTGCTTAGATTTTGTAAAGAAGAAGAAAGTTGTGTCCACTGTCTTCTTCAGAGGTTTTCATGTTGTTTCCTTCAGTAGTTCTTGATGCAGCGCCACCACAGGCAAGGAGTGTAGCAAGCTTTCAAAGGCTTTGGTTCATTTGATCAGTGCCGTGAGAAAGCAAACCGCACTAGCTGAGAATGAAACAAATGTTGCAATGTTGGTCCCTCAAAGTGAGTCTGCCAGACTATAAGGTGTGAAAACAGTCTTAGCTAAAATCATTTAAACATAGTGACAGATTATTGTCAATGTGTAAATGGCTTTTTATAATGGAAAACTGTACAAATATATATAGCTTCAGTGTTGTGCTCAAGATGTTTAAGATAAACTTGAACAATAAAATAACTTCTTGAAAGAAGTGCATGAAGAGGCTGGGAATGTGTTAAAATCTTTATAAGGTACTTAGTAGGATATCCTAAAAAGAAAGCAATTCTAGGAAGTCATATTTTTTGCAATAATCTAAAAAAAGTACAGCTCTTAAAAATGGTTTGCTTTTTTAAATATATTTACTCAACAAACATCCTGAAATACAATTTAGCTCAACCAGCAGTAAAATCAACATCTTGGTTTATTTGCTGAAGAATTTCCATGGATGTAATAATCCAATGTGGCCTCAGGTGGCAGCATTGCTTTCAACATCAGTTTTCAAAGGCATAATTGTGCACCGGTTTGTTATATTTCACTGCCCTTTTCAACATGTAGCTCTTAGCTCTAACACGGCAATTCCTAATGCATACTTTTCTTTTGACTTGAGTTTTCTCACTCATTTAAAAATAATTTTACTGTTCTGAAAGTTATAAGTCTGCTTAACTTCTGGTTCAAATAAGAATCTTGCAGGGCGATCTGCTTCTGTTGTCTTCAGGCGCCATATCACAAATTTTGCAGAATTCATAGTTGAATTATTCTCAGCAAACTATCCTGCAATGTGATTTAATATATGGCGTCGCTTTGTCAACGTGCCAAGGAGCCAGAAAAACACATGCATTTAAATATCAAACGGCTTCAAGCTGAACTCGACTAAAGATTGACAGCGACCCAAGAGGAATAACTCATAATGTTTACCAGCACAAAATGAAATATCTAGAGAGCAGAAGCTGCCAGCATTTGGCAGTTTTCATATAGCAATAAGTCTGTGTATGACTGCTTGGCTCTTTTTCACCTCAGTTAAATCTCAGAAGCACAACAATAATGAGAAGAAAAGATTTTCAACACAAAGCTCCACTTGTTTCTTGTTGCCATATTTCTGTATTAAAACCAGGCCAGCAAGTTATAATCATTAAGATTTTCTTTCATACTTCATTCAAGTGGTGTTAACAAATCCATCCTGGCTACATTTATTATAGTTTTCGTTAGTTTAAAGCATAATTTATTAGCTTTTGTGCTGTTGTAACTTTTGGGGTAGATTTTCTTTTTCCTTGACTTTTTTACCTACACTTTAAATGTATGCAAACCCATGGTCTTTTTCACTTTTGTCATTTTACTTCAGTTCTTTATCAGAATTTTAGGTCATAGACAAACAAAGTAGGGCAGAATTGAGAAGGGGAAGACAAAAATATGCAGTTTGCAAAATATTTACAAATTAAAATCTAAAATTGACCTTCATTTGTACTAATTACCTTTTATTCTGACGTATTAGTAAGTTAAGTGTACTATTATTGTGATTTAGCCTCAGAATAGCTAGAGTTGCTCTGTAAAGGCACCTTACTTTTTTTAGAGAACATTATTGAAGAAAAAGACCAAAGAACACACCAGATAGACCACAAATAATATTGTGAAAAGGTTTGGCAAAAAAATGGGGCATATATTTATCTTCAGCCTCCCTGAAAAAAAGATATTATAGAACCACATTTTGCTGCAAGATAATAAAGACAATACATTTTGGTCTGATCAGACCAGAGAACCTTCTTCTAAAGCTACCAAAGTTGGACATCTAGACTGGACTTAAACTCTCAGTAACAGACCTATAAATATTTTAAAACATGATACTTTGTACCATCAGTGACGTTGTGTTCATCTATCACACTTGTGAAGTAAAAACACACCTATATTTTTATAACCAGTCCTCAGCTGAACCCAGATGTAAGCATATTTTAAGTCTCATCTGCCTGAATTTCTCTTCAGATCCGTCACTTAATGTTCAAATATAAAGTTATCCAAATCAAGTGCTATTACCATCAGCACATGGATCTTATGCAACCATCTATATTTCTGGCCTACCTTGTGAAGGCACACAAAAATAGAAGAAAGACTAATTCAGAATCAGACCTTATTTTCACCTGAGTCTAAAAATAATGGCGGCAATCTCAGATTGACAACAGAGAGCAGTCATAGAAGAGACGGCGTTTGTGTGTGTGGAGTGTCTGAAAGCAGGCTCAGATTGGAAGTGTGTGCGGTCAGAGCTTTGCTGAGCAGAGCTAACTGTGAAAATGGGGCCTTGTCAAAAAATAGTCTGCTTTATGACAGGAAGGAAAAGGGGTTGAGAGATGGAGGAGAGAGAAAATGAAGAGTGTGCTGAAGAAGCGAGAGCAGAAGGAAGACAGCAGGCTTCAGTCTGCTGGGATTGACAAGTTGAGGAATTTCCAAAAATAGCCTGCATTGTTTTCCAACCCAGATAACTCAAATTATTCTTCAAATAGTACTTTCCTTGTTCGCTGCCTGTAGTTGCCAGTTTTTTTTTTTGTGTAGAATTGGAGCCAAAACAGCTTTGTGTGCTAATTGGCCCTCCAGCACAAGAGGACAGAAAAATGTCTTGTATTGGTGGAGCTAAAAACAGCATCAAGTGGTTCATTGTAGGCTCTTATATGGGAGAGGAGTCAGGGAATCCAGGTACTGCTGTATGTGCCCAGGATTCTGTTATCATTACATTTAATTTAATTCTCATAGTTTTTAAATGAGGCCACAGCCTTGTCTGAAGGATGGTTAAATTTTCTGATTAGGTATTTTATCTGCTGGTAGTTCTAACCTTTATGTATAACATTAAACATAAGATAAGTAGGGTTTGTACACAGTTTTAAAAAAAGTCTAGAAGTGTTTTACAGTTCTTGACAGATAGAGAAAAGATAAACAATGAGAGAAAACTATGCTTAAAATTAAAATATTTGTATTTGTAGTATATATTCCCTTTACTTTCTAAAAGCTTAATCTATTTGTGCATCTATTCATCCATCCACACATCAATTCACCTGTGCATTCATCCATCCATTCTTTCACCTTTCCTTTCTCCAAAAAAGTTAATCCTGTAATTGAACCTAATGCTAGCTAAACACTGTGTTCTCCCAGTATCTGTACTGTGAAGCTATACATGCTTCATAGATGCTTAACTTAATGAAAAGGAGCTTCATGCTCCTTCATGTATGAGATCAATTATATGGAAGAGACGAGGTGAAAGGTAAACAAAGTTCTGGAAAGAAGAATACGTTTAGCTGCACATATGAGACGAGCAAAACAAATCTAATGTTGGTGTAACACAGCTGTGGAACAAAATATATCCATCACATGATAAAAATAAAGCGTACTACCCTGTTCATCCAGAATTTTAATGAGTGAAATAATCCTGGACAGCTTGGTCGCAGATGGTACAGCCACGACAGTCCGTGCCTTTCGATTGACAAGTACCCCGTTCTACACCGGCTTTAATCCCATCAGAACACATTGTTCTCTTCAACATGTCCCTCTCTGCCTATCCACTAATTACAGAAAACATCTAAAGCACCAAAAAACATCTTTGAACTGGAGCGGTAGGGGAAAACAAAGGAAAGCACGATGCAAGCCTGAGCTCCTCATCCAGGGACGAAAAGACCCAAAGATAAAATGGTCCAGATTTGAGCTGAAGGGAGGATAACTGTTCAAATGATGAGAAAAGATTTGAGGTTAGAGAGATTGAGGACCTGCAAAAATTGCAGAAAGCTGGAATATGGAGAGACTAATATAAACTTTCAGAATTAAAGCACAACCTGCTAACTCACATGTCAACTTCCTGCAAACCAGGCCTGCTGGTAAACCAGAATCTGTTGACCCAACAAAGTGACCTGAAGCTCAAAGGAGAGATTTCAGAGGCTAAATTGCTAAGAGACAAACAGAGATAAAAAAAAAAGAGGAGACAAACACCAGATGGTACTCAAAGCAATAATCTGCAAGTCATCATTTGGAAATTTTGTTTAGTAACAAATCGGCTCACAAGAAACACAAAACTCACTGTAACTGGAATCTACAGTTTGCTACTTCTTAGCCTGGTGAGATAAGTGTGTGTTGTATGCTTACTCATCCATTCTAATCTTTAGATGAACTGTTGTACATTGTATGCCATTAGGTGTTATAAAGGAATACCTTGGTTCTTTAGCTCTGGGTAACTAACTCGAGTACAGTGTCTCTATCAGTATTTTTTTCCACTATATTTTGTGACCCAGTGACTATTGTAGTAACCAGGCAAAGAAACGATTTGTGAAACATGCAGATGATATAGTTGTTTTAAACTTTTTGGCACAGGTATTTTGAAAGTACAATACTCCCTCCAGTATCAGTGGAAAAGGATAGCATGCTGAGGTGGTTCTTGATAATCCTCTGTAGTTGCTAAAACAAAAACGTCCACCGCCATAATACATCACCATAGTTTGGATAGATCTTTCAGCTCTGTGCCATGTTTTGCAGGAAGCAGTGGTCCACTAAAGATAAGACATGAGAAATTCAACTAACTTATTCAGACAGTAGAAATAGCTTAACCAGAACAAACACTGTCAGTTTAACTGAGCTGTTTGTGTTTCCTATAGATCTGCTCTCAGCTCAGCGAACGACTGGAGAAACAACAGACGGCCACTCGAGGAGAACTGGAGAAAATCAGAGTGAGTTTTATATATATATACATATAAAACAACATCATTGAGCACATGCGTGGTCAGTCCTCTTCTGCATTAAGAGTTTTTATTAAATATACATAAGTGGTCTTAAGCAGCTGTTCTTAAGACCACTGTTGGGTTTTGATGCCTTTTTTTTCTCCACTGATATTCAGTTTGGTTTTTCTACCAGGTCTTTTCCACAGGAATGTTTGTTAAGCAACATAATTCTGATTAGTGAGTCTTTCAAGGATAAACCTCTGTTGTGTCTAAATGTAACAAAATATCTACTAAAGCATACATTTTGCTAATTGTTGTTAGTTTCACATCGTAAACAAAACAACATAAAATTATTAAGGTCAGAGGTCCAACACTGACCAGAAAATTGTAGAATTAGTTTTTTTTTCCCCGAAAAGTATAAAAAGTATTTATATTTCCAGATTGTATCTCCTATTCAATTGTCTTGGATTGGATCTTTTTTTCTTTCTTTCTTTCTTTCTTTCCTTTTGTTCTTCATTCTTTCCCCCCCTCTTTTATGTCCTTCCATTTTAGTGCATTGTTTGTGCCTCCGTCTTCTTCTCCCATTGTTTCCTAATTTTTTCCTTTCTCATTACTCATGTCTTCCGTCCCTCTTTCCTTCCTTTCTTCGTGTTCCTCTTTCCTAACTTATTTACTTCCTCCTTTCATTTCTTAATTCTGTCCTACCTTCCTTCCTTGCATGAAGTGTCATGTCCTGCCTCTGTTCCTTTCCTCTTTCCCTGTTCTTTCTTCCTTGCCCTTATTATGTCCTACTTGAGTGCTTCATTCCTTTATTTCCTTGTTTGTTTCTACATTGTGCCCTTCCTCCCTTGTTAGAAAAACTTGGGTGATTCCCAAGAGCTATTTGCCTAAAACTGAGCAGAAAGTAGATCGTCAGCTAAAAGGATGACTCATCCCTCACCTCCTTTTGCAGGTCTATTCTTTTTTTTTTCTTCTTTTTTTTTTAAAGATATAACACCCAGATAACATTCATCTACTTTAGATCAGCTGTAATTTTTTTATATCCATTGCTTCTTTATTTTTCCTGTAGTTGAAATCTGTTTTCCTTCAGTTTTTAAGAACACACTGCACACTGTGCAAAGATCTGCCAACTTTCAGGCTAATTTCTCTTTCCCTTTTTATGCCTGTCACTTTTTCATTGATGGAACAAAAGAAATTTGTACAAATGATGTCTTTGAAACTGACTGCTAGTCACTAAGTGCCTAAACATAAAATTTGAAGTTGCATCTGTGCATCTGCTATGTGTGGATTTATGACAAAAACACAGGTTTGGCTAACTGGTTATTCAATGGTGGTACAAGACTGTAGGTTTGCGTTTTCGCATAATTAATCCACAAGATGAGAATACATTTCGGTTTTGAATGATCAGATTAACTGCAGACCACCACCAATGAGAAGCCATGTTGAAATGTGTGTTTACTGGGTTCAACTCTACTGATGATTCCTGACACAGTTAAGACCCAGAAAACACAGAAGTTCTTTGAGCTCAGTGCATAAGCCGCCTTAGAGATCCGGAAGCCTTTAAGTATTTACACAGTCAGATGTTTGCCTCAGTAAATATTTTTGAATTCAGGAGCAGAGCTGCTGGAATTTATTTGGCTCCTTCACCCCTGAAAGAGTGACAGTATCAAGCTCCTTCGTCTGAGTAAGGGACACAACTGTTTTTCTCTTTCACTCTTGACTTGGCAGGTATGTGGAGATGTGTGCTGCCATCACTTTGTGTTCCTTGGCAGTGAAATCAAAGCTTTTTCGGAAAGAATGTGGAATTTGGCCAAGCAGCCTTAACCAGACACCTGACTTCCAGCACTCACACACACGGCTCTCTGACTTTTAGCTCAAACCGTAGCTGGGAGGACGGCCATACTGGCAGAAAGCTCTGTGAAGGCTCCCAACATCTCCTGAAAAAAGTTTATATCACCAAGGACAAAATGTTTTTTTTTTCATTTTTAATTTTGTTTTTTCATTCCACTTTATTAGGTACACCTAGGTTTTGCCTTTGTAAGTGCATAGAATCAAAAAGGTCTTGTAAACATTTGTTAGACATCTTTTGGACACAAACTTGTTATTTTGTCAGTCGCCCACATGGAGGACTGAGCTTTAGTGACTTTGTGCATTATTAAGCTGGAAGAAGTCACAAGGAGAGTCCGTGTGAATTTTAGCCTGGATTTGTTTTTATTGCAAGGACTGCGTTAAAGGGACTTAAATTGTGATTACGATAAAAGTGATAAGTTGCAAATTTCAGAATTTATCATGATGATAAATCAGAACTCTTATAAGAAAATTTTTTACAATTTACAATAAGTGATACGATGAATGACCTCTCTTAGTTTGAAGTCTCATCAATGCCTCTTGTTCTGATTATGACGCTCAGGTTTAGCCTTAGCATGTATAGATAGATGCTTTGTGTTTGTCTAATTCACAGTTTGTGCTAATAAGCAATTGAACATGTATACCTGGTTTCTACTGGTGCAACAAATAAATTAAATCCCATTTAGGGACCTTTGGAAGCTGGAAAAACCTAGAAAATCACACAGTATAAATTAGGTATTATTTTTGCTCCATTTTGTCAAAAATCCCTCTGTCCATTTCTCTCTGCGTTTGATCATCCATTTGACTATCATCCATAATTTTTCCAACCCTCCGTCTGTCAGTCCTTCCTTTTGTTCATCTGTTCATTCTGACTGACAAACTGAATCTATCACAAATGCATAATTAAATATTTAGTGATTTTAAAACGGTTTTCTATGCTAATGATAGTTTACTATTAAAAGTTAGTATACAAAGGATAAATCTTGTGATTTGAGCTTTGAAACTGGATTTTTTTACTTAAAAAAATGTGTGGAACATCTAAATTACAGTTTTAAGCGATTTAGCTCAGTTAATAATATATAAATGTACATTAATGAGAATTTGTAATAAGACTAACAAAACTTGCCACTGATACTTGAGGAGCAATTCCAGCCTAACGCTCTGCTGCTTCGTTAGGGCTTATCTATAATTACTCTGCATTTTAATCATATCAAACCAAGTTTAAAGCTGCAATGTTGTAATGAAATTCTCATTTCTGAAGGACTCATTTAGCTAAGAGACGCAAATGTTGTGGCACGCACTTATGTTGAGCTCTGCATTTGAATGTAAACACAGAAATTGAAAATAGCTGGAGTTATTTCCACCCTCTTAACAGTTTTATTTTATCTGATTTCTAAAATCCTCCCGCAGTCCAAGGTTGAAGGCTGTGAGAAGTGCAGCAGTCTTTTCAACAAAGAGGGTCGTGTGCGAGCTGCGGTAACCACGGCACCCGCCGACGGGACGGAGGAGACCGACGAGGAGAAGGAGGGCCTGAAGAATCAGCTGAGGGAGATGGAGCTGGAGCTGGCCCAGACCAAGCTGCAGCTGGTGGAGGCCGAGTGTAAAATCCAGGTACGGCAACACACACAGCGTGGGCCCAAGTATAACTGGCTGTACACATGTGGTCACAGAGCAATAAAAAAAGACTTACTGGTGGTATTTTTGTTATTTTCTTACACCATCTCCAAACAAGTTGGAGAAGTTTGGTTGCCCCGGGTTAAATTAAATCTCCAGCTCTGAATCCCACCAGCACGACTCCTCTAATTTCTCTAATTGCCATTGAAGGAAGCATTTAAACAGATGTGTCACAGTTTGGACGGTTGTTGTCTTTCTGGCAGCAAGACACGTTTTGACAGCTTTTAATAAGATGTTCAAGATGATTCTATTAGGAGGCTACAGCTGGCTTTGACATGTGGATGGTGTTTAATTGCCTCTTATGTCAGGGTTGTTACTGCATATTCATTTCCTTATATCTGAGCTACCTGCCTTTATCTGCCTCTGTGTGTCAACCGCGTAGCAATCAATTAAAAGGCCATGATCCCGTTCTGTGTGCCTTTATCAGCCTGGTGCAGGAGAGGGTCGTTGAATCAAGGAGGAGAGTTTTCTATTAAACAGCTATGATTAAAGGAAGAAGAAAATGTGGATCTGATCGGATCTGATTTAAGGAAATGAAGACAATAATGTGATCACTAGCATCTGAAAGGAGCTTTAGAGCGTGAAGTTTTGTACATGAATTTTAGGGCCCAATCAGTTTAACTTTTACTCGATCCGTTTGAAAATTTGGGTTTTAAAGATGTTTAGGTCTGAGGAAAAAGACAAGAAGCTCATCACTTTAAAAGGGAAGGTTTTTCAGTATTTGTTGGGATCTTATGTGGAAGATCGACAGAAAGTAGTACATAACCATAAGGAGGAATAAAAATGGTACGTGGTTTTAATTTTTTTACAAATAAAAGTCTTTAAGTTGTGGCTGGAAGTTGTTTTGTCTCTATTACCCCGATGCCTCTAAATAAAACTAAATCCAGCAGGACAGCAGCTCTAAACATAAAGCCAGGCTTTATATCATGATATAAGCTTTTCATATTAGTCAGTATTTATAATTATTGATTTTTTTAAAAAATATCTGCTGAACTAGTGGCGTGACCTTTCCAGTTTTATCCACTGTTTTCACTCATGCTGTCGTTTATTTTTAAGCAGCTGTGAGGCACGGTGGCAAAACCTTTGACTGCTAATGCACAAGTTACTCAACTTACTAGGTACAAGTTACCCGCCAAAAATTGTTGCTAGGTAACCAAAGAGTGAGGCAAGTCAGTTGATGTCATCCACCTTGTTTATTATCTATTGTGGTTGAGCAGCTAAAATCTTTACTCTGCTTACATCCCCCAGAATGCTGTGCTGTTCTGGATCAGAGTGCAGTCAATATTCTTTGTATGGCATATTCTATCAGATGTATGATCTATTGATATTGATCACATGTCAGTTGTAACATATATTATTATTGATTTATTGTTCAGCATTAATAAAGCCACGGTTTCTGTCATTTGGAATGCATTTCATCTGAATTTGGAAGTCGAGATTTTCAAGTTCTCAGTCAGAAAAGATTTCTTACAAACTCTGAAAAATGTAGCATAGCTGCGCTGCATAAATAGAAATGATAGCTGCACTATTTAGCCATCTGTGATTTTTATGAGGTAGCGGGTTAGTTCCAAATACTTTACACCCCACTTATCATTTCAAGGCAAATGCAAATCCAGGACTGTTACATCTGGTCTCTATAACGGCAATCATGTTTATATGGTTTACCAAAAAATCTATAAACTTCAATCTGTCCATAATTCTGCTGCCAACATCCTTTGTTGAACCTTCCAACCCAGCTTAAAAAATTTAGTTTTAGTATAAACGGCAAGCTTCTATTGTCAATATTAAGGAATTATTTATTCAAAACAAGTTCCTATTTATCGCTAAAAAGTTTCTTGTAAGTTAGTTTTGTCTTATTTCAAGGGTACTAAGATGTTTCCTAGATCAAAAATACTTAAGAGTTTGTATTTTCACAGTGCTGTTTTAGCAAAGAAGCACTTTGTAGCGTTATGTATATTTTTCCTTTTCGAACAGGACCTGGAGCACCATTTGGGTCTGGCTCTCAACGAGGTTCAGGCGGCCAAAAAGACCTGGTTCAACCGAACGCTCAGCTCCATCAAGACAGTCACCGGCACCCAGGGCAAAGAGACAACTTAACCCAACTAACCCCCATCCGTCCCGTTTTAACAATACCACGTCTGGAGCTCGGTGTGACTCGTCCCGCTTCCTTCAGACCTCTCCTCCTCCAAAAACGTAACGCACACGGCCATTACGTTAACATTAACCGTTAAAAAGCAGAGGATCTCCTCTGTGACTGACTGTGTTACTTGTTTCTTCATATCAAAGATGTTCTTTTTATTTCCTGAAGTAACTCTCCCAATTGAAACCTTTTAACATCCATGCGAGCAGTGCAGCGATAAACGCCTCCCCCCCCCCCGACAGAGACCACGAGCTTCCACCAGTCACAGGAGGAGAGATGCTTCATTGAGGATTGTTTGTGTACTGCTGAAACGGAAAAACTCCCAGTGGGGGAAGCAAGGACATCAGGACTGTATCTTTGCTCTCCCTTTCTTCTAAACTACTGGCACAAAACAAGTCCCTGTATATTTTCTTTTTTTTAATTTTTGTTTTGGTTTGTTTTAGGTACGAGTGCTTATAGACGCCTTTCCAGGACTGAGCTTTTTCTAATTTTCGTTGAACAGTTCTTTCTGTTGGCGTATGTGCTAATGTAGCGTCTGACTGTAATGTGTATTTGTTTATGACTGTGAGACTGGGGAGAAAAAAAGATTTGAAAGCATGAATAATTAGCGTGTGTGTGAACTGTTTGTGGAAGGATAGTGGAAAGAAAAGCACTAAAGTTATGAGTATGTGCATGCATATCAGGTTGTCTCGTGTCCTTTAATGTTCAAATGTGTACAGAAAAACTGGTGAAGAGAAGTTTGCTGACAAGGCCTTGATCTGAAGGTTGATAACAGAGGTGGTTATAAATATGTAATTTATGGAAACTAAAAGGAGTTGTTGTGAGAAGCGACTGCAGCTTGAATCTCCTCGAATTAAAATACACACTTAAGTTTTGTTTGGTTTGGATCTTCCGCTATGAAGAAACCTTGAAAAAAAAGCTCAAAATCAAACAAATAATAAATGTTATTACTCAAATGCTTTGCTGAGTTTGACTAATTAAAATTCCAATAGTCAGAATGGACAAATTTATAATTCCTATGGCCTTTAAACTCACCATCAATCCCATTTCATTCTGTCCAACATAGAATGATCAGATGTTTTTGTGTTTGCTTGCGATGGTCCTGTTAAATGCTTTACATAGAAGTTAACAGAATGTTACATTTGTTGATTGTAGACGTTAATTTTGAACAGATTTTGGGTTTTTAATGATGCATTAGAACCAAGTTTTGTTTTTTTTGGTGGACTAATAACTTTAAAACAAGAAGTGGGTGCACAATTTTGAAATGTGGAGTTTATCTAATCCACATAGGATTAAAATTATACATGCATGCTTAAATACATACATATATACGCCCCCAATAACAGCTTTAATGTCCCAACATGTTTTTATATAAAACCAATAAAATTTTTGGCATAATTCTGAGCATTTTGAAACTCTTCTTTAAGAAGAGTTGATACAGTTCATTAAATTGGTGTTTTTTTCGGTCACCTGGCACTCCATTCTAAAATTAGTTTTTGTGTGTTTGGTATAATTGTTGGAACACCTACAATTTTGGGAAGTAGTCCTACTTTTTCCAGTTCACAAGTCGTAGAAGAGATTTAGCGTCAATGCTGCCATTACCATATTTGACATTTAATGGAGAGTCCTTAGTCCTTAGGTTTAAAAGAAAAATCTTCCTGTAACTTTGGTTAAATAGGTCAATCTTTGTCTTGCTTCAAAGAACCTGTTTTCCCAGCTCTACTGAGCCAAGAAGCTCAGTCAAACAATCCAGAATTATGCTGAAAGGTGGTTGTCTCTCTATAACATAAGGGACATTTAGAAAATTTAATTCAAACTTCTGCACCCAATTCTTGATGTTAGAAATTTTGTTTGTAATATAATCATTCTACTCGGGAAAACAAAACAAAAAAACATGTTGAAATAGATTCATAAGGGCCTTAACTAGTAGAAAAGTCTTGTCAATCCATGTCTGTGAACTTCTGACCGGCTCTATAAATGCATGTAATTCAAAGAGTTAAGATATAAACCTACCAGTCGACCCAATTGTCTATTGAAATCAACAAATATGTTGCAGATGTTTCAATTATATAAGATGTAGATTATTCAGATCTGCAAGGTCTGCTGGGTATGGATAGAGAAAGCATTTAAGTCACCAAAACTAGCAAAGCAGCAGCAATACTGATCGAATAAAACTCAAGCAAGTAATTTGGCATCTTTAACATGCAAGAAAGTTTTTTCTGGTTCAAGTGTCGTATCACGATGAGCCTACAAACAGCTACAACCTGTATTTTCTATATTTCAACAGGAAGAATATTAAAATGATCATTTTTATTAGCTTCAGTGGAGCAAAATTCTTCAAACACATTCTCAAATAAATTTGGGTCTCACAGTGAATGTTACAAGTTGCTAAAAATATTTAAGCTCTGAAGATGTTATTCTGACCACAGACTGCTGCGAATGTGAGACACCTGTCAGCAAGCAGAGGGGAATCACACCGCCAGGTCCAGGGCAGCAGAGCCGTGTCAGGAGAGGCCAGAGTTCAGGTCAAAAAGCTCTATATTTGTCCAAAGGGCATAAGGGGCCAGGAGAAGCCTCTGTGTGTGATTTAATACTTCGCTGACGGAGGAGCAGAGGCTCAATGATAATCCGGTTTCAAATCCTGCTGAGACTGAACGTTTTTCTTAGAATGGAACGAACCATTTCTGTAACCTGCGTCTTAACTTGAAAAGTGAAGTCCGATCAGCTGGAATCCGGTTGTGATATTAGAAGTAGAAGAAGAAAAGACGTAAAGGAGCATCCACCTTAAGCACTGGGCTGTAAATAAACATTAAAAGCATCACTATTGAATTTTTTGTTTATGGTTTTTCTACTCTAACTATAACTAATGTTGCCTACCTGTACTCACCTACCTGCTGCTGTGATACAGTTGAATCTACAAAGTTTTTATTGTATTTCTGTATGTTTTTTTGTAATTTTTTCCTTTTTGCTCCAGGCTTCTCAGTCGCACTGCTGTTTGGATAACTAAATGCCAAAACATAGCTCCGTCAACCAACATTATCAACGTGTGGAAATTGTAATAGAGTAGACTGCATTGTGTATACTCCATGAATTTAAATATAAAGATATGAACACAAGGATACCTGACTCATTCTTTATATATTTTATTTTTTTTTCTCAAGAGGTGCCATTTTGACCAGGTAAAGTTTAGTCAGGAGTCAAGCAGCTATTTCTTTATGGACACAAGGTTGAGAGAAAAAACTCCAGCTAACCAAAATGAGCCTGTAATATGTTTGAAGCATAGCAATTATGATTTTAACACCCTTGAAAATCTACTCTGACTATAAGGATCCAAGCAATGTCCAAAGCAACACTAGTTGAAAACCATCAGACATTTTTGGTTTCCCTTATGCATGAAAGTAAGTGGATCATGAAATCTCACAACCATGGAAACAGCTACTTTTCTAACTTCCTGTAGCAGCCATTAGCGTCAGTACTGTGCTGCAATGCTAATGCTAGTGGTGGCTCATTGTAATTGGATACAAGATGTACAGATTTGGTTTTAGGTTTGATGTTTATAATCTCTGTCCTCTACATAACACACCGAAGTTGGTTTTGCTGTGAAAAAACTTGTCTTTTTTGCTTTTGTGAACTGATGAATTTGGATGCACAACAACTAGCAGACTTTGCACATGAAGGTCCCAACCTGGATTTGAATCCAGGACATTCTTGTTTCTTTTCTTTTTCTTTTTTTTTTTTTCAAACCCTACATGCACTTAAATAAGTGTCATCACATGTCAAAATGTACTTTTTTTTTTTATAAGCCCCTTGCTGATTGGTGATTTGCTAAACCCATTTTCCCTAAAAGGCTCTAAACATTACCTGAATTATTTTTAATGAGATGAGAATATTGTGATGCTATTTAGCATAAAAACTGTTTCATGTATAATACGAGTTCAGAGAGCATCAGTGGAAGACAGTCACTCTGTTCCTCACCAATAGGAGAAACTGAAGGAAAAAAGAAAAGAGCCCAATTCTGGTCTCATAATGAGAATTCTCAGTCACCTCTCTGAAATACTCCAGAAATCTAAATGTGAAAATAAATCTAATTATGTCTTGTGAAAACAGCCTCGATCTGTCAGACACTAGACCTGGATGTAAATCTTGTTCTCAATTTGGCTCTTGTTCTACTGCTCATCTCCCCCCTGAGAGAACGTGCCTCATAACATATGGCAGTGTTGTTATCCGTGTCAGGGTGAGCTATTTTCTGCTTGGTCCCTAGTAGATTTAAAGAAAAAAAAAAAAACTTGCCGGTTGTGGTGGGATTCTTACACATAGCAGGAGTTTTAAACATGGATTACGAGACCCATAAAATCCTCACCTCCAGTGATGACGGCTGTTGGGACTCTGGCTCTTCGTCTGCCACCACCAGCAGGAGCCGAAGGTAATGAGCGCCAGCATTATGCAACTTGTCACGCTCTCCCCCTCCTCTTTCTGCCCCGGTGCGTTACGGAGCTATAAATACGACCTGAAGGCAGCAACAACACACAATGCAAAGGTGAAATATTGGAGGAGAAGGTCGTGTGATGCTGCTTGGGTCAGTCAGCAGGGATGTCTGTTTGGATGAGGGAAAATATGAAACTCTACAGGACTTAGTAGAAAATACAGGAAAAACACAAAATCTTACCAAGGTCTACTTTTTAGTGCAAATATCTTAATACACTTGAAATAAGAAAATCGAACTTGTAAGAAACTTTGCAGCGAGACATAGGGGTTTGTTTTAAGTAAATAATTCCTTATTATTGATGAAAACGTATTAGTTCCACTGGCAGATTTTTGTCACTTATAATAAGATATTTTTTCATGTTACAAATGAACTAGCACTTTTTCATCAATTTTAATGAAATATTGACTTAAAGCCACCTACTATATCTTTCTGAAAAGTTTATTGAATTCCTCCACTTCTGCATACATTTCAACGTTTACCATGTTCTGCTCATTCAGGACATCACGGCTATGTCTTTTGGTATTAACATTTTCTTCAGACTAGGACATTTTCAGGTTTTTGTGATCATGGGCCCCCATTGAAATGAATGGGAAAAAATTCAAAACATTTTCACAGCTAACTACTTCCACGTACTTTCTGCTAGAAAAGCCATTCAAACTTGTTCAGTTTGACTTCCAACTATTTCTGCTTATATTAGCTTTTTCACATCTTTTAGAGATTTAATAAAATCCGTCTTCAAGTTTTTGTTCGCATCTTCAGAAAAACAGCAATGGCCCCCTAGCTCTGATGGTTCCCAATCTAACCCTATTAACCCTAATTCCAGGGGAATTGGCATAAGGGTTAGAAGGAGGGCTGAAAAATACAGATCTGAATAAATTTCTCTTTGGGTGGAATTATTGCATTGACTGAAAGTTTTTACTCCTGTTCTACTGGTTTTTTTTAATTATTATTATTATTTGTGTTTTACAAGATTTTGCTTTATTCTTCTGCCCATTTCTTACATTTTTCAAGTCTTCTGCAGTTGTCTTAAAATGCTTCCTCAATTTTCACTAAAAATATTCATCTTACAGCATTCACACTGCATTTTCACAGGAAATGCTAATTTGTCTTGTTGTAAGTTATTAGTCTTTCTTCAAGTGTAGTCAAGACTTTGGTCTAGAAACCAGATCGAAAATACTTTGCATTTGGAAAGATTTTGTGTTTTTGCAGTACATGTCTAAGATCTTTTCTTCATATTTTTTTTTACTTATATCCTGCTAAATTTATTCCCATTTCTCACTATTTGTTTTTCTGTAACTTGAACCTGTGGTAACATTTAATCTGTGGTCTCTGCCTGCAACCCACCGTTTTTACCACAACATTAATATAAATAGACAGTCATGTTCAATAAATACGTGTCCCAATGAGACTCAGATTAGAAGTATTTTTTGATAAAATAAAAATAAAACTCTTTAAGCAGGCATTAAGCACACTTTTCAATAAGCCCACATTTCTGCATTAAACAGTTTTTTAAAATTGGTTTGATATAATATTCTAATATGTTTTCTTTAGCTGTAGTCTACAAAATTATCATAAAGGTTTGAAATTTAAGCTGAATGAAATGTTTCACTTAAATGGATTCAGTAAGTGAATCCATTTACTGAAATAAGTAAACTTAGAAAACTTTTTAGTACTATTCCAATTTATTAAATATGGATAGGGAAAATGGGACTGCAAAATGTAAAAACCTGCTCTTTTAATAGTTCTGATGCAATCATGTGGGATGTTTTTTTTCATTAGAAACTTGTAAAAAAGCTTTTTTGTTTGCTCTCTAGTGTTTTGGAAAAAAGCCAGAACATTGTGAGGCCAAGTTTTCTGGGAACACCAAAGGAAGGAAGGAAATATTCGCGACACGCAGCAGTGTTTGTCTCCTATCCTGATGCAAAGAAAGGATCCATCTGCTTTCTCTAATTATTCTGATTTGGGGCAAGGAAAACTCAAACATATCCAGATAAATGTGCTGTGAGAATACTTACAGGTATAAGATGATGGACTGAGTTGGAAAGGATGGAGCTGCTTTTCTGTGAAAAAGCTGCAGTGGTTCACAGAAGGTTCTGTCGTACTGGAATTAGTTTACAGTTAAATCTTTCAGTCCTATTTTTCATTGTATAAACAATTAAAAACAACTATTCTCTTTTATCTAACTATTGCTTAGTAAATCAAAAATGTTTTCTACTGACCATCTACAGAACGGCCATCTTCTCTCAGAATCTGAATTGTAACAAATGACTACCACAGTTTCACCATCATGCTCAATAAACCTGACAAAGATTTATTGTTAATGATTCGAATATTGATAATTCACATGTTAGTGATTCAAATATTTGTGTACAATATATCACGAGTAACTCTTTCAGTAATATAATGAAAGGCTTTCACTGATTATCGCTTCACAAAAATAACTATTTCACTCTTTCTTTCATGATAATGTCGTCATATTCAACCTAATGTTTGGTTTGTCCAAATTCTCATCGCTGTTGTAACGCGTATAAGCTAAGTTGTTATTGCCAACTTCTTTCTCAGTTTTCACATTTGTGACTTTCTGGATATTTCCATCAAATGCCGTAAAAACTACACATTCCCTCTTCTTGGTGAAATGTTTCTCAACTCACTGGCATTAAATTATCTCCAGTCTAGAAATGATCCACAGGCAGAGAGACACCTCATAAAAAATGTCTTCAGTCTTCTGACAAACATCGAATTTAAGTGAAAGCAGAAAGCATGTGCAGCATAATGTGTCATTCTACTACACACTAAGAAAGTTAGAAGTATAATAACTTATTTATTTATGTATGGTAATGATGATTGGATGGTTACCTCCTCCAACACACCTGATTTCACTTGATAATCCTGTAAAACGTCTGTGTTTTTTAAAATAAGGCAACTTTAGATTAATAGAAAGAGAATCTATTGTGGGTGTAGCTTCCTCCGTTGACACTTGTCGATATTGCCAACTAATCTGTAAATATAAATTTACAAGAGTCTATAAAAAAAAAATTGAGATGTTGGAGTAAGAAAAGAACTAAAACTGTATTCCTTTGTAGTACCAGAAGATAAAATGTTACATAGAAGGTTTTGGAAAGTTGTCCAGTTACAAGCTGATATTCTGTAGATATGAGTGTGTTAGACATGGTTTAATCTTCCTTATTTCTTCAGCCCTGACTTCTGTAATGTTCAAGGGATTACAGTGTTCAGCCTCATTAGACTCGCCTCTCCTCTCTCATTTCCAAGTATGAACAAAACAGAGCATTCTGTTCAGGAAACAGACACAGTTACATTAAAATTTCACAGCCGTTTGCTGCAGCCAATTACTTTATCACAATCGCTGCAAATAACAACTCAGCCTGTGTGTGTGTGTTCGCCTAGGAGAAATAATACATCCTTGTCTTAACCTTTGATTGGTTTTGACAAGGTTCTGACCCTTCAAATCTCTGTGACTCTGATCTCTTTACTCCTCTGTGTAAAATCCCCAGAAACAAAGTGCACATTGGAGACAGATGTTATCCTCACTTTAAACCCTGAAGCTTGTACAGTTGGATAATAAATGTGAATCTAAATGTTGAGCAGCAAATAGAAAGAAGGCTGAGCTCTTATGACTGCATGTAGCGTGAATGGACTCATATACAACTAACAAGTTTCATACAGGAAATCGAAATCCATAAAAATGATTGAATTTTAATTAGGTGTTTTCAAGGTTTGGAAAGTGCTTGTTATTCAAACTGCACAGTTTTGTCAAAATGCAATGTAACATTTGATTAAATGTCTAAATTTGGAAAATGTTTGTTACCAATATCTTCATTATCTAGTAAAAAAAAAAAACAACCTTCCACAATTTTTTCACTGTCTGAAGTCAAATCAGACGAGACTTCTCTTGCTTTAGGGAAACTAAAATTGCCAAAATTGTTATTTGCTAAATGCAACAAAACTAAGCGAGTTTTTAGAGACTTTTTTTGTATGTTGTATTTAAGCATTTAATTTGATCAGGAAGGTCATTTACCTAATGGATTTATGACTTATTGATCTGTGTAATTGAAATGAAGGTTACCTTGTATTTCATATGTTAAAGTTATAGAAATTGGGGGATTTGTTGTAAAATTGGTTAGTTTACAACCAATTTGGACCAATCATATAATTGGTCCAATCAGGTATAATTTACCTTTTCCCTGATGTAAAATGTAAAATACTCCCACAAAAAAATTAACAAAATTAATAAATAATGTTATATAATAGAGAATTGAAACTGTTTTTTTTCCCAGTTCATTTGCATTATTTTTATCTCCAAAGCATGGTGCTGGAAAAGTTTGCAAACTTACCTTGAAAATGCTTGAAAAGTGATTGAATTTTACTTGAATTTAACAATGTGCACACAGAACAGGAAACAAGAAGCATCAAAGAAATTTTTGGGAACTTGGTTTGGAAAGAAAGACGTCAGCAGATGTAGCAATAGGAAATTAGGTGCAGGTGTGAAGGAACATCCAACGCATATCCTATTTAACTGATGGAGTTAAAATGTGACAATAAAAACCTTCAGTTATACAACCAATAGATAAGTGATCCTTTCTGGTGTTGAAACAAATATCTCATGTTCCCAGTGCTCGCTCACTGCTATATTTTTGGATATTAGTTCATCTTTATCCGTTTGTGAGCCTTGTTAAAAGATGTAAACAAGATCTGATGTCAGGTGACGGGGCTGGGGCGAGTTGTGTCATTGCGATATGATTTAAGACCTCCCCAGGGTTTCTTGTCTCTGGCTGAAACACAATCCAGGCCATCTCTAAAAAAGTTGTCAGCAGTCCACGGTCATTTATAGCCCTGCAGCCCGGGACGCTGCAGAGGGGAGCAAATGCCTCCAGTATACGGTGTCTGATTAGCTTCTCGCATTAGTGTGCATACCTGGAAGATTAGAGAATGTAACCTGAGCAGGAAGAAGCTCCAGTCAGCTTGTGAGAAAAATCTATTGTAATATGTCTGCTTTAGAAGTTATTTTTTGTAATTAGCATGTTTCTCCAAGCCTTTCCAGAAGTCGGTGTTCTCCTGCTCATTTTTATCCACAGCTTGAATCCCACATTTTGTAGCTCCTAAGAGACACGCAAGACAATAAGAAGCAACACTGAAGGCATGACTTGACACCTTTAAATAGATAATCCTCCCACAAGTTTGCCCCATTTCACCCAATCTCCCGCACTGAGCAGGGTTTCGTTTGACAGGCTACGTGTCATCATCTGGTGAGCTCAGGTTTCCTCCCATCCATCTTGTTTCCTTCTCCTCAGACAAAATCCTGTACCTCCATCCTCTCTGTTGTTGCTTCTCTAAAAAGACCCGACACGCACATGTGCGCGCACATGGCAGGATGATTGGCAGCTGTGGCTGTGTGCTGATGGTGTTGAATGGTGGAGATGTCACCGGATACTCACCGGAGACTCTCCCATCAGCAGCTCTGTGCTGAGGAAGACTGACAGCTCGAATCACTAAACCACCGTTTGCTGAAGCTCTCAGAGAGACGTGCCAATTATTGCCCATATCCTTAACTCATAATGACACAGTGAGGGTCAAGTGTCATTGTCAGGGTGAAGCATTAATAATGAGGGTGAATATCTTTGGGTCCATAATAAAAGTGTATTAATACATGACCATAAACAAACAACAGTAACCTCAGTTTTACACTTTGGAACGACCCTCAGCTAATTCTCCAGTTCAAAATAGTCAAGTCTATTGAATCTTTCTAAATGTCTGACAAGATACCAAACCAGTAAGGATTACAACAAGTTTTTCTTTTTGCTAAATACAAAGACATTAATTGTTCTGGAGATTTGTTTTGTTAATTTCTTCAAATCCAGGCATTAAAAGATTACTTTGCCGTCTAATATTTTGATGTCATGTAATGTAAGAATTTGACAGGTTAAGGTTAATTTTGAGTTAGGTCGAGGGACAGCTGTAAAGGTAACACATCAAACACATTGTTTTTTTGAGTAAAAGCATGAGGAAATCATAAGGAATCAGGCAAGTTATCGGAAAGAGAATCGTGGACAAGTATTGCGGATTCTTTGGTGCATTTCCCAGATGCCTAAACGTTCCACAATAATCAGTTTAAACAATTATAAGCAAGTATAGACAATCTGATACAGTACAGCCATCTTACTGCTTAGCAAGACGATGATGTCTCAAAATAAATCTGCAGAAGACAAGAGATTCAGTACTTCCCAAGTTTATTTTCAGTTTGTCAAGCATATTTTATGTCAGCAACAGTGACAAACGAACCTCATTCTTCATCATCAGCGGCTTCTGTTCACCACAACCTCAACACATGTCACAACTTTGATGAATTAATAGATTCTGTGAACAGATCACTTTGTTAAATTATAGGCAGCATCGTAAAACAGTCTTTTTTAAAACCCCTTTTTGTAAAAAAAACAAAAAAACAAAATAAAAATTATATTTACACCGAAAAAAGAAACCCCTGAACACTCGTAAGACACTACATTTGTCAAAACGGCATTAATGGAAACAACAAAATCAAATCAAATCTGGAAAGAAATATGAATCTTAACAGGGTAGATGCGCCCAAAGTAACCCTCACACACAGGCAGCTCAAAAGATATATAGATGTTTATATATATTTATATATATGTGTGTGTATTCAACCATATATATTCTGTATATATGCTTCTTTACAAAAAAAAGCAAGTTTACTCTTCCTATGAGTAAATACATTCTACATGACAATCACTACAGCAACAGTGTACATTCCCAACAGAAAAGTTTGGATCGTTTTTATCAGGAGGAGCTTCAACAATCAGCGGACCAGAAAGTATGCAACGACATGCTCATTGGGACTGCAGTATTGTGTGCATATGTGTGAAACAGCCACAGCATCGTCCTCTGACACAGATGCACCTTCACACACTCGGGGTAAACCATGAGTTCAGCAGTCAGTCAGATTGCTTTGCTACATTCATCGAAACATGAGACTGGAGAGTCGGACAGCTCTTCAAAATGCTTCTTCTACTTTAATGCAACAAACTGCTGGCTTTCAGAGGTTAAGTATGGGAGATTTTTCTTACAAAAAGGTGTTTAAGATTCTCCGTTGGTTCATATTGCACAATGTTCAGGCCTTTTTGCGCATCAAACGTGGTGCACACACCTCCAAACTGTGCATATGACTCCTAGGAGACTTGCAGATTGGTCAGATTTACGCAACAAAGCGTAGTCTTTGGTGCCTGGATTAAACCTGTCCTAGAGGAAAAAAATAAATAAACAGTTATACCAAAGATTACAAATAAATGAGCTCCAAGCAGAAGCTAAAAGAAAAGTCCCTCCCGACAACTAAACTACTGAACATTTCGCAGCATCTAAAACCTTTTGTGTGTGTTGTTAGGAAGCCAGAACTCCTCCCTCTCCCCTCCCAGCAGAGACCTATTATGTACAGTGCTACAGACAGCCCCTCATAAAGCACCATGATAATAAACGGAGCAGGTGGGGGATGTGTTTTCTCAGCTAAACATGGCTCAAATCCTCAAGAACAAACAAGGTTCAACCACGTGTGACTCACACTGCACACACACATATATAATCAACAAAGCAGAGAGGAGATCACATCATGTATGTGTGCTTGGTTTTTAAAAGCTGACATATTTACATTTGATTACAAGTGTGCTTGGGTGTGTTTGTCTGTTTGCATACGGCTGCGTGTGTGTGCGTGTGTGTGTCTGTCAGGTGGCCCTGAGTACGATGTGCAGGTGTATTGCTCATGTGCAATTTGTGCTTTTTTCAAATATCTGTTGAAACACGATTAAAATGTTTGGAAAACCATCGCTTCAGCTGGCGAAACAGGACCAGCACTTCACACGTAACACTGTCTAACATGACGAGGTCCGAATCCGTTTCAAATAATGGAGGTTAGTCATTTTCTTGTATCACAGCTTTTGTTGGTTGCATGATTACACACACCTGCCAAGAAAAATATCCGTACTAAATGTAGATCATTGAAAATATTATTTTTCTACATGATTGCTATTTGCTTTTATTTATTTATTTTTTTTTGTCTGGGAAAACACTAACACATCACAATATGTAATATAATATTTAATCAACCTGAAAAACAGACTAATTCATTATTAAAGTGATATTGACAATGCAAAACAGGGCTCAAGTCTTTGAAAAACTGCCTTTTCTTTTGCCTCAAGTTTGAAACAATCTCATAGCATTTCAAAGGGACCTTGCTCAATTTTGAAGATCTTTCAAAGTTTCTCTTTGGACTGTAGCTGCTATTTCACTCATTTTCTATCCACACTAGCTCACTTTGCAACCTTTAGTTATACTCCTGTTTGTGCTACCTGTCAGGAAGGTAAATACAAAGAAATTAACTGTGACTTGAAGCCAATAAGCACCAACAGCAAATGAGATCCATTAATCATGAGTCCCAAGAAGCGTCACTAAGCCGTTTTTCTAAAGAAAAGGATGAAGTGTTGGTGGTGACTGACGTGTTCTACTGGCATCTATAGCTAGAACCTCCATCTGGAAATAACAAATCAAACTCGACCATGTTGTCGTTCCAAGTTAGAAAATCATTAAACAAGCTGTTAGCAAAACAAAACTAATGACATTTTGTACTTTCACTGTAGTTGGGATTGATAGGAAATTTACATTCTGAGTTGTAGGGACCTTGTTGTTACCCATATCGACTCAAAACTTTGATATATGAAATTCCTAATAAGAATAAAACTGCAACCTTCAAAGAATGCACTGCTAAAAAAATAGGATTTATTTTGTCTTTTTGCAAATTGACACCCCAACAAATTACTCCAAGTCCCGTATCTCTCATTTAAAATGGTTAGGAAAATGATTATAATTGAAAAACTTATGAAAGATTTGAAAACTTCTGTGTAGAGATCACATTTAAAGTTGGGTCTGGCTAAACTATGTGTTGACAGAACACAGTATGCTTTAGGTTTAGGATCTATTTATTCCACGATCAATTTTGTTTTTGTTGAGCACAAAGCAGCCAAAGTCCAAATAAAGAACTTCATCATGTCTAATGAGACCTTGCTTCAAGACAAAACAAAGCTTAAGAAAGTCTTACTCCATGGAGGCAAAACGTAATGAATGATGGATGACTGAAGACTTTTGCACAGTCCTGCAGACTGTAACCCAGTTTTACTGTTCCACATATTTCACAATTACTCTGCTCTTAACAAGCGACACACATTGGGACCTCTGCTTTCTGCAGCGTATTAACGCCTCTTTGACTGTGGATGGGCCTTGTTCTGGACCTTCCCCCTCTGGACCACCTGTGCCACTTTCAGGTCGGCCATGTTTGTCTGAGCTCTCGCTCCGCTGCCTGTCCTCTACGCGCGGCCGTACAGGATGGGGTCAGCAGTCAGGGTGACTCCTCCTACGTGTCTGTTCAGTCTGAGGGGAAATGAAAAGGTTGCTCACTGAGGTATGACTGTCTGCCTTATTAATGAGGGCCATCTGGGGAGAGAGCGCAGGGGCAGAGAGAGGAGGCAGAAAAACTCAGTTGACAGGGAAGGTCTGTTTTAACACAACCAAGTGTTACAGCATGCATGTAAAGTCGCCACAGGAGCAAAGCAGAACTACAGTCTAAATCAGACCTTTGGATACGATTATCTCAAATATTATCTATATAATTAATCAATATCATTAGTCAGCGGATCATGCTTTCTCTTCAGGAGTCTGGATCTGCGTGATTATGCACGTTACAAAAATCCAGCTTTAACATTAAGGACTTGACTTGCTGTTTTGAAAAATTAACTTTCAAAGCTTATCGACTTTTTCTCAGATGTCATTCCTGATTAATTTAAGCTCCACAAATCAAAGAGGTGCCCAGTTCAGAGTGAGTAACAGGAGAATGAAAGCCATCTGAAGCACATTCCCTTCGATTTTTCCCTTTGCTGACTGACACCTGGTTTCTTTTAAATGATGGAAAGAAGAAAGGGTGAAGAGCTCTGCGAAAGACGTAAACGCCACTAACTTCCCAAGAGGAGCCGACCACAGACTCTTGCTGATTCTAGTTTGTCATAAAATAACAACCAAAATAATGTATTTTTTTTTATTGAACTTTGTGTTCTGCATGATCTATAAATGCATGTTCATTAAAATCCCCTCAGACACTAGATTACTAATAAAATGCAGCTGAATATACAGGGACTGTTCTGCAACCTTTACTTAAATAAAAAAAACAAAAATAAAATAAAACAAGGATCTGAAAACGACAGCTTTGATGTCAAATTAGGGTTCTGTGAAATAGTTATTAGTAGTCAATATACTACTTGAGGAAGGAAGCAGACAAAAAATTGCTGGATATGGGGAATTCTCACTGGAAAGTGAAGTTAACAACAAATTTAAAGAATATTGTTTATGATTGGTTTCACCAATCATAAACAACTCAGACCTTTTACATTCAGCAGGTAAGAGGCAAAATATCCCATACATAAGTCAACAGTTCGCAAAAAAGCCAGAACAGAGAACAAGTCATTCAAACATGCACACATGCACCTAAGTTAGAGTTGCCAATGAACCAAACATACAGTTTTGGACTATCAGTGGAGGCTGGAAAAACATGCAAACTTCCCAAAGTGACGTCCTGACCAAGATTCAACTAAAGTCAAATGGCTTACCCATTGTGACACATGCGTGTAACCTATGCTGAAAAACATGTAGAGCATATCGTACTTCATGGTAAATCATGCCAAAGTAATGCAGAGGAAACATCCTAAAGTTGGTCTTAATTAAAAAAACTCTCCCTGTTTCGACCATTAGTTTCTGCTGCCTGGACACATACTGACTACTGATAACTCCACAGAACCCACCCTCAGAAAATCTGCAAATTAGACCAAATTCACAAAAAGTTTTAACAGTTTCCTCACTGATTTTTCTTTTTGATAGTAAAAACCAAACACTATTTCAACGCCCACATGTTAACGTAAGGCAACACAAGTTTAGAACAGATTGAATTGGACTTGAATCTTTAATCAAAGCTTCAGCAAAACGTTACGGCACACAAAAATGGCCAAGTGCTGCCTGCGGTTCTCATTGAATAGTTCCTCTTTTCTATATCTGTAATTAGGTCTGCCAGTAGCTTGTGCTGTATGTGCAGTTAAGCTTTTTCTGCATCGCCGCCAGCCAGGGAAGAGCTGCAAAGATGATAACTTAGGAGTGTGTGAGAAGCCAGCTGTGCTTTTGGACCCTATAAGGCGAACGAGACGGAGCTCACGATTGTTCTGTTGGTTGACGGTTGTGTGTCCATGAATGGCAGAGGGGGAAGAGAGCGGACATTAGAGCAAACACATACATTAAACTCACATTCAAAGAGTGCTCATAACAACGGTGTTCCCTGCCAGCAGTGAGACTATAAAATGTGCTTTCTGACAGGCAAAAAGTGTGTGTGTGTCTTTTTTTTTTTGAGTTGTGTGTACAGCAGGGCACGCCTCTTGTCCGGGGGCCGTGTAAACACACCACAGGCGGCAGAGAGCGTGCTCAGAAAGCCTCAGATAGACATCAAAGACAGAGAAAAGGAGTAAGGAAAGTAGGAAGCATTAATATTCTACTAGCACGGGTTAATAGGAATACCAAAGATAATGCATTTTCTAGAACTAGCTTCAATTGCTCAGTGTATATAAAACTGGAAGAAAAGCTATGCTGTGATATTACAGTTACATTTCACTTTATAATTCTAAAATATTTTATAACAATTATTAGACTTTATAGAGTATTTACATAAGTACATCATTATATATTAATGTTATTTCATCAACACATCGTTATAGAAATACACCATAGGTATATGTGTATATAGTCATGTTATAGTCACACATACACACACGTACACCGAATATACAATCAGAATCAGCTATTGCAATGCTGTGTTGAGTAAAACCTCCGTGGGACATTCACATCTTCTCAAGTAGCTTAGAGACGAGTTCAGGTGTATTGCTATACGAAAAGACCAAAGTTCAGCCTACTCTTGCACGTTTCTCGTAAAATCCGAGTATTGCTTTGCGTAAATTTTGCTCTCCTCTGAGGAGGATAATCTGGGCGGAGAGAGAAAAGAAAAGCAGTGGCTCTCTTGTCAGCAGGTAGGACCGTTTCTCTGACCGAACCGAAAACTGCTCCGAGTCTGTGAGCCAATTGTTCCGTCGGCCTAGACGGGATAAAAGGTGACCTCGTTCAGACCGACAGACAAACAGGTGGACGAGTGTGCAGCCAGGTGTCCAGTGGGCAGAGACAGAAAAAAAAGTGTGATGAGTGGCGCCCAAGAGCTTCCTGCCTTTAGAAGTCAGAGAAGAGATCCTGCGGACCGAGGTGAATGATAAAAGGAGCGATGGTACGCGGCTGGTAGAAAGGATTGTCAATGAACAGACCACCTGCAGTGATGAAGAGCAGAGACAGAGAGGAGATGTGCTGATTAGAGCAAGACTAAACACTTCCCTTAAAGACTAATGTACTTCAGCTAATGACTGTTCATTCAGCCATTTTATGTAGCCAAAAAATTACTAATATTTATTGTTCAAAATACTCTGTGCTCTATTTTGTAAAACCAATCAACTACATTTGCAATGATAATATATCAAAATATAAGGAAAAATTTAGATTTTGTTCTTGACTTCAGTAAATGCATATTAAAACCCCCACAACCAAGAAATCTTGAAAATAAGGTGGAAGAATGAAACCCTTTTGTTTTGCACCCACTTTATATATCTGTGCTACTTTCTTATCTCATCATGTTTGTCTGTATATTTTACAATATGCTTTTGTGGATCAAATTGTAAAAAAATAAAATAAACCATATTTCTGTCTTGCTACATATGCACTGTGTTCCAAATTATTATGCAAGTGATATTTTCTCAGATTTTCTTAAATGGTCAATGCAAATGATGGTCAGTATAATTTTTAAGTCATGAACTATTACAGTATAAATCAAATTTTACTGAACAAAGCTCCCCATGAGAACAGTATTTTTTTCAAAAATAAAA